>CM038710.1:21126267-21433243 GCA_021613375.1 Megaleporinus macrocephalus
GGTTTGATGCATTGTTAAACTAACTAACATCTGAAACACGACTGTTTCCCAAAACTGTTGTACTTTATTCGTACCACAGTAGTATGAACTACGTAGTTTAGAACCACCATAGTCTGAACTACAATGTTTTCAGATGTGTTCTGTCTGATTCTTACAGTGGGGAAACTCCCAAACCTTGTTGCCAATATATGACAGTAATCATATAACTAACCACCAAAAACGACAACAATAATGACAGAATCAACAATTAAATGTAATAAAAATATCAATCATAAAATAAAATAAGAATAGCAAACTAATCTTTTAGAAGAAAACATTACATCAACTATTTACAAGTCTGCATTCACAGGCACAAGAAAATATATTATATGCGGAAAATATCGAGAAAAATAAATGAAAATGAAGGAATAAATAAATTCAGCACATGCTTATTAATAAGATGGAGCGACACTGTTTAACTATGTGCCTCAGTAGGGTAGTGGAATAAACGTGTGAACATGATGCACTCACAAACATTTAGACCAGAGTTCGCACCACGGTCGCAGATGTAGTGTTTTATTTTTTCCCATAATCACAATGAATGCTCTCAGTAATTAAGTACTGACTCTAAATGAGTACATGAGTAATAAAGTCATGTAACTATTTACTCATTGTCTTTTTACAGACTGACAAGATAACATCGTTTCATAGGCCTGGAAATACACATAGATACACATAAAGAATCAGTTTAAAGGGCCAGTCATAACGCAGTATGTAAATGTGCAGATTTCTGCCATATAGAACAACTACACGTAGGTGAACAGCTTCCTTTACCATTATAAAAAATACACAGGCTAACAGCCTAAAATAAGATTCACTGCAGGAGCACATACACTCCATGTTCACATCTAAGGCAAGTTGCCCGCTTGATTGATTTAATCTACAACCTAACATGCCACCGTTTTGAACCAACTCACATACATAGCCTATTTAGACACAAACAGAACTTCAAAAAGTGTTATTTTCTTATTAGGTAAATACATTAATCAATTTTCGCTTACTTTAATCTTCAAAATAGGCCTGGCTGACATTATAATTTGCACAATATTTTCTATTTAAAAAAATGAAATTTGCCACATGTTTGGCACACTCTGGAAAACCTCTAGTGGGAAATACCACTTGTGAATTAAAGCAAATAAAACATTATGTGCAAGCTATTTAAGGGGGACATTTGTCCTCTCTAGATCTCTGTCAGTTCTTCTTTTAAAGATCGAGACTGCTTTTAAAGATTATATGGTTACATGTAAATTATTAACAACATTCGATTACATTGGTTATCATACCTCACAGTGACCAAATCTTTGCAGAAGTATCTATAATGAAAAGCTTCAAAACTAAAATGCATTTTCTAAAATTATTATTATGATTAGCAAATGTTGGCAAATAAATCTCCATCCCTTTCATGTTCTCAAGGAAATTGAGGATTTTTGTCTTGACCAGAAGAAGAACTACATCTTACCTGCTATTTCTTGGAGTCTGTCCTCATCCATATTGGGATCAAAGTCACTCCCAAGGACATCAGTGCTCCATGTTTCACTGACTGTCTCTGAAATATCTCGATCGTCTGTCAGGCCCATCATATCTCGTATCTCAAACTTCCGGAGTTTATCATCCAGGTTATCCTGTGTGGTGGCTAAAAGATGACATAAAAAATATGGAGCCAAAGAGCATAAACTATACACTCAGTCAGTTAACTTCTTAATAGACCCGCAGGTCCATGTGTGTCCAATATGAAAAAAGTTTTGTGAGAAAATAAACAGTCAGATGCCAGTGCCACAGAAAACTCATGGCTGACCAAGAAAAATTAAAACACTATGGAAAACTATATAATGAACAAATGGTACATAACTGTAAACTTTTAAACTGTTAAATAGTTTAATGACATGCCTTGTATTGTTTCTCACATATTAACCCATCATAAATATCGTAATCTAAATTGAATGTAATTGTATGAATCCCAAAGATACATTAGCGAGTTTGTCGAGGCTAAAACAGAAAGCAGATTCTCACATTCTACATAGGGAGCACTATCACTATTTTTAAGATTTTATTTATTTATTTATTCATTTATTTTTCATTTATTTATTTTTTTCATTTCATTTCTTTTTAATTTTCATGTGTTAATAGCAGGTCTGCTATGGAGATTTTCACAGGTTGATAACCGCCTTAAAATATATAGAGATTTCACAGTATTTCACGATTAGTAAAAGCAGGATTATTCTTTTGTAGTCGTCATGCATGCTCTAAACGATTACAAAAACAGTTGCAAGTTTACTGTAGGTGTGTAACAAAGCAGTCAGTCTGATCCTGTCTGTACCTTTAACTCACACGCATTCACTTATGTCGGGCTTCTGAACTGCTAAAGTTTCTTTAAGGTTCCCCTCCACCCAGACAGCAGAGAGCTTTGGTAATGAGAACTGAGCTGATGAAACTTGGAGTAGATGCAAACCAGTGATTCAAACACACATGGACAGTATTCTAACTAGATATTTTATTAACTAGTTGACTGTATAAAGCAAAGCCTTATGCTTCACCTGTATCCGGGTTTATGCAGGTTTCAGTGAAGTTATATTTATAAGACTTTTTTTTTTTTTAAGCCTTTTAAGACCTCAGTGAAGTTTAGGACCAAGACGACGCATTCCCAGAGACATTTAATGATCCCAGAAAAAGATAAAGATTTATTTAATACAATTTTAAAACAGATAATCAAAATAGTTTGCCAGCAGTCTGCCAAGACAAATCCTGCAAAGACAAAGTTTCCACGATATTCGAGTCATGGAACATTGCCTGGAAAGGCTGCTAATATCTGTACTACTGTTATATGACAAATGTGTTGTAACAGGCAAAGCACCTCAGATTTTTTTTCTCCCCCGAATGTAGCCCGAAGGTCGCTAGCCGAAGCGCTAGTGTGGCAAGTCTGGCAGGTCTGGCCACTGACAACAAATGGCGGGAATGGGGCACAAAATTGCATGATAGCTTGAGTCTGCTAAAGACTTTTCATGGCAAGCTGGTGTTTCTCTGCCTTGGTGCAAGACTTGAGCACCTTCACACGCAAGGTCCCTAACTGTATTGTCTTCTCGCGAAAATCACTGTTATCAAGCCAAGCCTCACTGAAAACACAATTTACTATGTTTTCAAAAGTAAAAAAATTAACTCCAGAGAGGTTACTTTGGTGACTGTGGCAGTAGATATCTACGGATGTATTTTGACGGGCAGGTAGTGGGCAAACAGGACCGTTTCCTGCCTGCAGTCATCATGGGATTTGTAATTAAATTATCACATACCAACAAAGGTAGCCCCCAGAAATACAGAGAACACAGAACTAACCTCCAATTAGTCTATGCGTTTTGGGAATTAACTAAAGTACAAAATTAAGACTTGACTAAATTAAATTTAATAAACTTGGATCTGGCTGTTTTTAAGTCTTTTTTAAGGCCTTAAATTTAAAGTTTATGACTCTGCGGGAACCTTGTGTACATTCATACACAAACTAAAAACAGAACAAAGCCTTGTAGATTCTTTGTTCACATCTTATTTGAAGGTGTAATGTATATAAAGTAAACATATTGTTCTGTGCCTCATAGCAGCCTGTGACCAACATACAGCCACATGGTGATAGTATCATTGGCAAAAATGGATAGTTATCAGATGACAGCTTTAGCCAGGTACATTGTTTAATAAAGGTGGAAAAAGACAGGAGGATATTCTGAACAATTTTTTTTTTCTGGTGTGTAATATAATTTTTTATGGTGTAATGTTTAAATTTTCTTCCCAATTTTACATAATCATTCATTACATTATCTCACTTTAAAAAAATGGAAAAAACCAAGCAGGTACATCTGAGCGCATATCACACCTTGTTCATGCTCTAGTAGCTGCAGAGCCTCAACACCATTGCTGCTTGAAGGTCCTGGGCCTAGTTCTGAGACAGACTCCCCTTCCAGGTCCAGAGATGAGACAGAGTTGGAACGATTAGATGGCCCTACACAGACAAGAGCATTTCTCCAACCAGTTTCACTATGCTGCTGGAGCTCAGCACTTCATTATAGCATAATACAGCATGACAGAATACAATAAAAAATACCATTACATAATATAGTGTAATGATATTTAAATAACATCACATAAAAATATAAAATGCGTATATACTGAACTAGTTATAAATACTAAAAATGCTAAATACTATAAATCTACTAAATACTACTAAATATATATATATATATATATATATATATATATATATATATATATATATATATATATATATATATATATATATATGTGTGTGTGTGTGTGTGTGTGTGTGTGTGTGTGTGTGTGTGTGTGTGTGTGTATGTGTGTGTGTGTGTGTGTGTGTATATATATATATCAATTTATATGTTTATTTTTTGCACATTAAAACTGTAGCATCCTCTGCTGGTAATTTTGGGAACACACCCTCAGAGATACCCTCCAGATTGTCGCTGCAGAGAGAAAAGCGTAGGGTTTTGTCAGGTTTCCCATGTAGTTTTGTCTCATCAGCTGGGGCATCTCCTTGACCTCCATCTGACAGCTGCAAGTTTAGCACCTAAAAAAAAGACAGCATATTCTTTATTTACTTTGTATACTATATGCTCAACAGCAGGGTTGCACAAACTTTATTTAATTTTACCAAAATTGCAGCAGTAGATCAAAAGGAGTAAAAAATGTTACAATGAAAGCAAATTTCATCTGAACATGTGCTGAACAACATTTTCTCATGTAGACGGTATGTGACTATGCATTACCAAACCTCTAGAACTCTGCAGTCACACTGTGACGTTGTGGTGGTGTGTTAGTGTGTGTTGTGCTGGTGTGAGTGGATCAGACACAGCAGTGCTGCTGGAGTGTTTAAACACCTGTGTTAGCGATTTGCATAGCCACTTCATAACTCAGTCTGCTCAGGTTCTCTTGTGCCCCACATGCTCTGAAGAACTCTGTTGCTGCTGTTAGAACAGGTTTCTTTGTCCTCTCATCCCCAAAGTATTTACAATAATATCCAGCTTTGTTTTATAATGTCTCTTCATATTTAATTCTTTAGTAACCACAATAGTCTCTTGGCATAAGAGACACACATATTTGCAGCATCTCTGAACAGAAAAATATTCTGTCGTCCATCTCTCTTGAAATCACCAGTTCTCGACTTCATGCTTTTTTTGACGCAGCAGTCACTACATGCCTTCTCGTAAATCCAGGATGCCCAGTCAGAAAAATAATGGCTCTCAAGTATACTTAACTTCTATTGCTAACACAGCAGTGAAACGTACTATACATGTATATGTACTGTGGCAAAGTACCGGCGGGCCACTAATAATGCATTCTCACGAGTGATGCCACGGGGCAATAAAATTCTGTCTGCGGGCCACATTTGGCCCACGGGCTGGACTTTGGACACAACATGAACACCCTACACAACATCCACTTTCCAGAATTTGTGTCTTACACAGCCCTCTAAATTTACATACCATTACCTACCAAGCTAAATAGAAGCAATGACAAAAAGCTGACATCTGATCCTAACTCTAAAGATGATTTTTGACTTAAGAGGACATGTGTCCTGACCCACAATAAAGAAGTACATCAAATGTGCACTAATTGTCTGCCTCACTCATTTACCGTACTATATCCATTGAAAGCTAGCTTTATTGTGGCTGAAGAAATCGCCCATCCTTCAAAGTGTTTTTCAGAGGGACTGTTTTTGAAGCAGTGCATGCTGAAGGGCTGTGAGCAGGTGTGTAGTTACATTCATTTTATATTACATTTGGTTACATTTTGTTACATCTGGCCCTGACGGACAGCCATTTTGTTGATGTGGCCCTCGGTGAAAATGAGTTTGACACCCCTGGTTAAGAGAGTATATATACACACTACATGGAAATCCAGTTAAAAGGGGCTACTTTCACTTGCTCTATAATGAAACATGCGAAACATGTGTGTGTATATATATATATATATATATATATATATATATATATATATATATATATATATATATATATATATATATATATATATATACACACACATATACACACATATATACACATTTCTGTGAAAGACAGGTCTTACAAGTACAGACGTAAATATCGTAAAAAGTCAGCATACTGACTGGTCTTGAGGACCAAGGCCTCTAAAGTATCCATAGAGTTCAGCATCAGCAGGGTAAATACCAGTAAATGAGACATGCGTTGAGATCAAGGTTTATTATATACATCATTAATTATACTTTGTAATGTATTTTTTTCTTTTTTACCTCCATAAACTGCTTAGACACTTGCAGCCATTTCTGTAAGCCATCAGTCATGTCAGGAACGTATGCTGGTGTATACTGTATTTTGTTGGTTTATACCATTTTTTAATTATAGGGTAATTGTCCTAGACTTCCACATCCATTACCATGGAATTAATTTGTTACCTCATTCTCCGACATCATGCCAGGCACAGTCTGAGGGGTAGTTCCTAATGAGATGACAAGCACTTCTTCAGGTGTGACCTCCTGTTGGGAGTCTTGTGAGTTAGCATCAGGCTCACTGTCTTGAGCGATGTTGGAGCGAGATCGGCTGCGTGAGGATGCTGAGGGATGAAATACACGGACATACATTTAGTGACTAAAGTTAAGAGGCATTAATGCTCTTTTACTACAATTGTTCTGAATTTGTTTCAGCATGGTCACAGTCAACAAAATACACACAGCTTGCTCGGAAGCTTATGCAGTCACATAACTAAAGGGCCTTGGCTAAGCAAACACTGGCTGGTGGTCTGTGACTCTTCCCTGAAAAAATTACATAGAAGTATTTGATTCTGAGCCAGATGACATTAAAACCTAAATGTTTTTTAAGGGAAAGCTACTACTAAGAACATTTAACACAAACTTACAAACCTCTCTCATAATGTGTAATACAAATCACATTAATGCATTATGTAATGTGTAAACAACAATAGGTTGTGTAATATAAATATACATGTGGGGTCTAGCATATAACGATAGGTTGCAAATATAACCTGTTTCTCTGACCATGTGACTGAGGTTTCCACTAAGGGAACGCCTTTTCACATATTCCTCAGAAGATCCCATTTCACTTCATCAGCACCATACTTGTTGGCAATCAAAACATGGCTTGAGGATGGGCTCTTAAATAAGTGATGTGGGGTATCAGTCATTTAAAATGAGCAATTTCTTCCTCACTACACACATAGAGGGTGGCCAAGTGAGATTAATTCAAGCCATCAGAGAAAGTGATTACATACCTAACCAAAAGTTCTATTTAAACAATAGTTTCAATACCTTAAGATGGGGTAATGACTCATATTATTAGATAAAAGTCCATACTGTCATACACCATTTAGTTAAAAAACTAGTGGTTCAGTGTCAAATTTAGTAGAGATGGACCGATTAGCATTTTTAAGGCCGATTCCGATCGCTGATCACCTTTCAGTAGATAGCCGATACCGATAGAGGGTGGGGTATATGCCACGGCAGAGCTATATGTAGTTATTAGCGCTAGCAAGTCATGAAACAAGGTCTAAACTGGTTTATTACCATTTTAAACTCATATAATACAGCATAATAATTTGAAAACAAAATTAACTGGCCGGAGGGGGTTTCAAGGAGGTCTCCTCTTGCTGAATGAAACGCTAGCTGGAAATACAGAAAATAGGCTCATTGGTTCAATGCCATCGATCATCTATCGGGACTGGCTAAATTGAAGAGATATATATATATATATATATATTCACATATTTTGATTAAAAATTGTCCGATACAGATACATAGCCAATCGATCCTTCCATCTCTACAATTTAGCCAACAGGTGATGTCCCTCAACAACAACGCGCGACACAGCAGCCATGATAGTCAGCCAACTATTCAGTTCCAACTATTCAGTGCAGGTATTGTTAACCAGTGTAAACTATTTTGTTCCCTCTGTATTGAATATAGCAGCATATTGACAAATGCACTGTTTTCATATAGGCATGACCACTAAATATAAAATGTCAGATAGCCTAAACATTTAATGAAAAGTGGACCACTGGAATGATTGCTGGTCTACAATTAATTAGGAACATATATTTTCATTATCGCCACATAACAGAACATGGAAACTTTCTTTTCTGTAATATTCTGTAAGGTTACCATTTTGGAGCTACAAGTTTTACATAACTGCAATACATAACAGCTTTTTAGAGTCAGGACACAGGAAGCAGTCATTTGAAGTGGAACAAAATTTCTAGGCATATGTAAGAAAATCCACAGATATATGAAAGACAATTGAATGACAGTTACCATAACAAAACATTAGGGTTATAAGAAAATAGTGATCAATATTATGGTTTTTTTTGTGCTTAAATCCCTTACAACTACTCTCAGTAGACGCTTCCACTGCAATGTACACATAAGGCTAGTTTAAGGCTGCACAGAATCCTTTGATGTTTTTTTTACACCAACAGTTATCACAATGTATCACGATAAGCACTTGGACTAGGATTGCTTGTGGTTTTTACAAACCACTCCTTAAACCACTCCTTGTGACATTGACAGTCCATTCATAGACAAGCTTAACCAGTCATAGACTGGTCCAAAATGTCAGATATACAAGCCTGAACAAGACAAAGGGAATGTTGCAGCACTACTCACGGCAAATACAAATATGTTGACTACACCTGAAGGTATCTCTCTCCATCTCTCCTGCTCATATCAAATTATTGCTGGTTGCTTGTAGATGATCAACCGAAACAGCCCACAGAGCTGTATTTTCACCTTATGACAGATGAAAAAGTTTAACTATTGTATGGGCCACTGGTCTCTGAACTGCTTTGCTAGCAGAATGTGGAGATCATGCATACTGCAGATTTCTACAATTTGCTAAAATCTCCTTTAATTTTTATCTACACTTAAGCATGATACATCACAACTTAAATAAGGCAGAGAGACAGAGCTATGTAGCAACATTATATAAATAAGTCTCAATAATAAGGAAGGGAGGTGTGGACAGTTTGCAGCAACTCAGGTGGGTGCAAATAAGAAAGTTTAATTGTTTTTCATTTACATACAATTTAGTACTGAACCACCATGGAAAGAATGTTCAACTGCATTCCAGAAAGATTGTCTTCAGTTGCTAATTTAGTTTTATATCTAAACTAAAATCTGGTTGTCTTAAGGTATACTCAGGGAATTTGCATTGACCACTGGCAAACATTTGTATGGCAGATAGCTATTTACCAAAAGATACCAGATAGCCAGATACAGGAAAGCTAGATAGATGTTTCTGTTTGGATACATAGTAATTGTTCCTCCTAACATCCTTCTGAGCCAGTAGGGGCTGGTTCATTGAAATAAGAGCTTATGAGAACCATAAAGAATGGCATATCAATAGTGAGACAAAATACTTAAATGTTTGAAAAAGGAAGAAAAGCATATTTAATATTACAGCTTTCTTTCACCTTAGAAGCATAAGATGAATATTATTATTGGCTACACTGCTCTATATAAAGTGATGTAACCTTTTGTCTTATATAGTTACTATAACAGCCCATTTACTGGATTAGCCAAATAAAATATTGATATTTAGATATTTTATAAAATGTGCCTGCTAGAGTACTAACAAGTAGAAGCAAAATCACTAGATATTTATTTTTACATATTTTTACCATGTATTTTTACACACTTTATTTTTGATAGCTGAAATTTAGACAACAGATTTCAAAATTTGTATACTGATAATCTGATGACATCATTGTCCCTATATGACAACTGAAGAGGGTCTGTCACTTGGAATGTATTTTATCTCCAATACATGACAGGCAATGTTACACAAACATCTCACATTAGTGTAATTTACATAAAATACTGTATTAAAGATTGAGGCCATATTGCTATATAGAGACTGCTATAACTGCTTAATCACTACATCCAAAAGTTTGCATACATTAGCTCATTCCATGTTTCTTCTAAACTCAAGGGTATTAACAGAGAGTTTACCCACACCTTTTATACCCCTCTAGCAGACCATTGTCTTGTAAATAATGACCCTAGGTTCACGTGTGGCTGCTCCAAAGCATCCCAATCTGACAATACTTTATGAAGATTATATAAAGATGAATTTGGGCATAAGTGAATGCCTGTATCAGCAATAGTAGAAGTTGTATATAGCCAAAGGCAGCAGTAAGCATAGCGAAGTCACAAATGCACTGTGTTGGCTAGTACATTTACCAATGAAATCATGGCAGCTGGGATATGGGAGTGGGATTAAAAAAGCACATGTGCACACAGGGCCTGATTGCATATAAGTTACCCACCAAATGGGGTTACTAAAGGAATATGAGCAGACAGGGCTGTGGCAGAGGAATCCCAACACGTAATGGCAGCTAACTGTTGTCCTGAAGGCCATTGGCAGCAATGAGGCAAAGAGAATGAGAAGAGGAAAAGGGAAGGGTCATGGATGAAGAACAGGAAAAACAAGAAAAAAAATGAGGTCATATGAAAAGAGGGAACTTTGTTAGGCAAGTTAACAATTGTTGATACACAATTCTACGGCTAATCATACAAAACAACACTGGTGAGACACAAATGATAAACCTTACACCTGTTCCTTTAACAACCAGAGACAAAGTTTAAGGGCCTTTTTCTCCTGCCAGCAAAACCTAAGAATTCCATTTGTGTGTGACACAACACACAAATAAACATAAACAATATTGCTTAAAGATCAATTATAAAGAAAAGCCACAATTTTTCCATCTCATGAGAGTAACAGTGTTACAATGAACAGTGAACATGAAAGAAAGTTTTACAGATTATCATTATGCACTACTGGTAAATAACACAAGCTGCAGTAATTACTAAAATGCAAATTAAGTGCAGTGCAAGTACCTATGGGTAGTCTGTTCTTCTTGTTAGCAGGTGTAGTAGCTGGGGAAAGCTGTGGCGTATTGGAAGGCGTAAGTTCCAAGCTGTTGCTCTTAACTGTGCATGACTGTGGCATACTAGTTAACAGGGTCTCAATTGCTAGGTGGTCTTCCTCTCGGAGCTGGTCTCCTGCAGTCACACTTCGCACAAAGTCCACCTAAACATGGCATATACTCAGTGAAAAAGCATGTCTCATTACTGTTTATAACTATGCTGGGCCCTTCGGGTATTGGACTAATGACATCTTCTGTACAATTTGCTGTGATAACAGCTCACAAATACAAAAAGTTAAATTCTCTTTATACTAGACTAAATGAGAGCTCTCCAAATTGCCTATACACATGCATTCAAAAACATAGAATCACTACAATAAAAAAGCTGCAGATAAAAATACTAAATTATCCTATTATGATGCTTGCATGTTAAACTTCACCAAATGTGTCAAGAATGATACAAAAAATTTAGAAAGTTATTCTAAAAGTAATAAAAATTTCATTAAGTAATCAAATTTAGGGTTAGGGTAAACCTTACCTTAAATTACGTTAGTTAATAAAATTAAAATTAATTGAAAAATTAAAAGTAATATTTGATTGCCCAGTGAGTTCCCCTATGACAATATGAAAAAAATGATCTATTTGTGGTATAAAAGGTTAACACCTTTCCATATTTAATTCTCAGTTCATGACTTACCAATGCCATGAGCTGATTATGTGTGATATAGACCACGGTTCTTGTGAGGCCTTCTAAAAGGTTCATTGAAGACATGGGAGGTGTCTCCACAGCTCTTCCACCAATCACAACATCCAAAAAGGCAGCAACACAACTCTGAGAGGGTTAACAGAACAGCAAATAAAATATAAGAACAACAGAAGAAAGGATACAAAACAGATTAGTGAAATCCATAAAATGACATGCTTCCTAGTATAGAAATAAATCAGAGATTATATGACTTAAGTGAGCAACAGAGCATAGTCTGTGATACAACTCCTGTATCAAATGGGGTTTGGGAGGAGAGTCCAGAATTTCCAACTGCTCCAGTAATAGAAGTACAGGTTGATACAATTCAAGATACTGTACAGACTCTATTACTCAAAAACCAAACTGTGTAAAATCTTAATATCACCACTGTGTGACAAATGTAAACATGGCTCATCTATTCTGGTTGTGTCTAGTTCTGTCTGATTTTTCCCAAACTCAGCAGTAGGTTTTACTGATCAATATGGTTGGTGCCAAAAAGATTATTCTTCTGGGTATCATCTTTGGCGCATAAAAAGATGTTCAAGAAAAACTGAAGCGATATACATTGTCCTAAATAGAACAATTGAGAGGCTGTGATAAAAGGCTTGAGTTTTTTTTGCCCTCATCCATATTTCTCTTTTCTCTTTCTGGGTATGTGGAGTATGGTGGGGTACTAAAATGTGTGTAATATGTTTTTGTTCTACTTCATGTTGAAAAATGTAAAACTTAAAATGTATTATATACATTTTTATATACAAATATATGTATATATATTTAAAAGCATGCAATAAATAAAATCATTCCTACTTTATCAAATTTTGATAAACTGCTTTTCCGTCGAGGATCTCCATCATCTGCGTCAGCCATGGCTAATTGCTGTAATAACTGTCCAACCTGAAACATTTTCAGATAACATGATAGTTGAACAACCCAAAAAACACTTAATGACATAGATTCCTTAAATACATAGGGACACAAGATGAGATATGTATGTATCTGAGGAATCTAGATACTTTTATACATACAACTTCTGACTTCTGATTATTTATTTAACAGCACAAAATTACTATTCACTATAGGCAGTCTAGAAATTTTCTGGTGTTACTTTTAAAAATATCCAGCCATTATCTACTGGGACTTTTTTGTGACTGGTCTAATTTATCTGTTTTACCTACCAAAAACTTAAAATTATGAAAAAATCGTCATCCTAATACTGTATTCTTGGCCATTTTGCCCAACCCTAGTTTCGCCTACAAAGTAAAACTCAAATTCCCAGAACGCCCCTTGACATCTCATGACACAAACAAAGCTAAATGTGACTGGACCTGATAATGCTATTATTTGTTATAAACACAAACTGGTTAAAAACACTAATATTACAGTGATGCTGGACATTAGTTTATTGTTTGCTTTTAGACTAAATTAATTACATTTACTATAATTATTATTATAGTTACACATTGCAAAGACTATATACACCAACCACAAATTCAGATCCCCAAACTCGAATCCACAGCCATACTGATACGCACTTCTCTATTTGTCATTCATTCATCCCTCATTACTCATTTTGGGCACCACCAAAACCCTATTTTTTCTTTCGACAGTCAGCAAACTGCAATGTACTCTTTCAGAGCAGATCCCCAAACTCTTATCCACAGCCATACTGACCCACACTCTTCTATTTGACATTTATTCTCCTCGTTCCTCTCATAGGCTAAAATTTATTATCAACCATACCTAGCAATGGCTTTTAAACTCAAGGAAGAACCACCATGGAAACCTTCTTGGAATAAGTATGCAACCACTTGGGACACCATAGCAACTGTGGACCAACACCACAATAACCATCTAGCAACAGCTGGAGTATACTGGTAATACCATAGCAATCAACTAGCAACACCCCAGCAATCAAGTGGCATACCACAGCAACTATGTAGCAACACCCCAGCAACTGCTTAGCAACAAACTAGCAACCAGCTGGGATACCCCAGCAACCGCCTAGCAACACCCTAGCAACTAGCTGGAATACAGTAGCAGTTATAGTGTTATTGGTTCTACCTTACTTCTGCTCGACCAACAGACATCATTTCGCATACACTGACTTAGGGCAGACCCTGGATCACAAATTTAGCGTTGGTTCAACTCGCACTCATCCGTTTGATGTTTTTTTTTTTCAACTCAAGATTGTCCAGTCTGATTGTGCAATTTGCGTTTGTATATAGCTTTATTGATCAGATACTTAGTTTTTGTGTAGCAAAGGACTTTTATGAAAGTTTTAAGAATGAATAGGATGGAAAAATACACACCCACAAATCTGTACTCCTCCTCGACCGACAGACAGCGTTTTGCATTCACTGACTTAGGGCTGACCCTCTAACTCAAATCCGTTTTTTGGATATTTTTTTCTCCTCCCATAGAGTCCCATTCATTTTTATTCCAACATATCCCTGTTGTGTCCCTTAACCTCCTGCCACCGAACTTGGTATGGTAAGTGACAAATATACAAACAATTTAAAACACTTCCAAGAGGCTTCATTTGTCATAATGGCTGAATCTGCCAACCTTCATGTCAAGTCGACATAACATCCATCATGTGAGGTTTTTGCTGACAAAAGGCTATCATGAAAAGCTGCAGTAAAAAGACTACTTCTGTATACAACTGTGTAAAAATTTTGATCATTTGTTTTGACACAATATCTGTCATGTTTCATCTACAGTGGCTTGTAAAAGTTTTCATAAACATTAAACTTTTTCGCATTTTGTCACCTTATAACCACAACTATGTATTTTACTGAGATTAAGTGCTACACCAACAAAAAGTAGCACATAAATGTGAAGTGGAATGAAAATGATACATGGTTTTCAAAAATTTAATTAAATAAAAATCTGAAATGTGTGACGTGCAAAAGTATTCAGCTGCCCTATATCAATAATTTGTAAAGACACCTTTCGCTGCAATTACAGCTTTAGGGGGAATGTCTATACTAGCTTTGCACATCTAGAGGCAAACATTTCTATCCAGAAATCTAGCTCAAGCTCAGGCAAGTTGGATTGAGAGCATCTGTGAAAAGCAATTTATGTCTTATCACAGATGCTTAATGGGATTTGGGTAAGGACTTTGACTGGGCCATTCTCACACATGAATATTATTGGATTTAAACCATTCCACTGTAGCTCTGGCGGTATGTTTAGACTCATTGTCTTGCTGTAAGGTAGAGCTCCTTCCCAGTCTAAAGTCTTTCGCAGCTTCCAACAGGTTTTCTTCCTGGATTGCACTATATTAAGCTCCATCTATCTAACTATCAACTCTGACCAGCTTCTATGTCACAACTGAAGAAAAGCATCCCACAACATGATGCTGCCACCACCATGTTTCACAGTGGGGATGGTGTGTTCAGAGTGATGAGCAGTATTTTCCGCCACACATAGCTCTTTTTATTTAGGCCAAAAAGTTTAACATTGGTCTCATCTGAACAGAGCATCATCTTCCACGCGTCCTCTACATGGCTTGTGGCAAGCGACAAATAATGGCCAGATTTGTGGAGTGCACAACTTAGTTTTCCTGTCGACAGATTCTCCCACCAGAGCTCTGATTTCTGCAGCTCCTCCAAAGTGAGCATGGGCCTCTTGGCTTTTTCTCTGACCAGAGCTGTCAATTTGGATGGACAACCATGTCTTGGTATACAGTTGTAGAATACTTTTTTTCCCATTTTTGAATGATGGATTGAACAGTGCCCCTTGGGATGCGTTTTTATAACCTAACCCTGCTTTAAACTGCTCCACAACTTTGACCTGTTTTCTGTTGAGTTCCCTGGTCTTCATGATGCTGTTTGTTCACTAGTGTTCTCTAACAAACCACTGAGGCCTTCACAAAACTGTATTTATACTGAGAGTAAATTACACACAGATGGACTCTATTAACTAATTAAGTGAATTCTGAAGGCAATTGCCTGCACTGGATTTAGGGTTGTCAGAGTAAAGGGGGCTGAATGCTTTTAAACGTCACACTTTTCAGATTTTTATTTGATTAAAATTTTGAAAATCATGCATTGTTTCCGTTCCACTTCACAATTATGTGGTACTTTGTGTTGGTCTATCGCTTAACATCTCAATAAAATACATTTAAGTTTGTGGTTGTAGGGGGACAAAATGTGAAAAAGTTCAAGTAGTATGAATACTTCTGCAAGGCACTGTATGCAAGTAATATAGAACAAGAAAGCTAACACTTCCCAGCATAAATAAAAGGATTAGATTTCGATGGATTACATTATAATGTCAGCTGGGCTGCACAACCTTTAAGAGGATGGGGTTGCATTATACAGTACTAGAGTGGCACTGCATAGTAACATTTAATGTATAATCCCTTTCATTCAGCTTATAAGTAGATAATTGCCTGCTTAAACAAGCTTAGTTATTAGGCTAACAGCGCTACATACCAAGGGATAATAATGGATATGATTCTAGCTAGTCGCTGGAAAATACTGATTATATAGTGTAAAGAAACAAAGAGAATTGCTTTATTAATAATTTAGTAACATTTTAGTAGTAATAGCAGCAGGAGTAGTATTTGACAGATCATGAACACCTGAGCAATGAATCAAGTGGAGCACACGACCCCCATTTTTATTAGAGAAGGAGTCAACTTAAATGTAAAATTAAATTCTTCATGTAATAAACCCTCTGTAAAACAAGTGTAAATGTCTCACATTTTGCTGTGATATGACTCTGAAACAACCCACTAAATGTACAAGCTAACTAATCTGTACATATTTATGTGCTGTGTTAAAAGCAACAGTCGTGGTCTGCCTCAGTCACCAGATTTATCACACATTCAAAAACAAGAGTAATATGAACTATAATCACAGCCACCTACAAAAAAAGTTAGGTACATGAACATGTGCAGCATCCAGTAAGCTTGAAAACTGGTTAAACATTACATTGGTTCTAAAACAAGCGGATTTAAACAAACATTTTCATAGTCTGACATGTTTTCTTAGTTTGAACAGCAAAAGTTTGAAGGCACTGATGTAGATAGTTGCATGGTAAACAAATTAAACATGTAAAACAATATGAATCATTTGTCATAAAAAAACATGGTCATGGATGCTCTGGTGAGAAACTTTTAACACCTGATTCAGTAGAACTACGCATGAATACAACCACTGAAAAAATTGCAGAACAGTCTTAGAACTTGACTAACAGTGTACAAATAGTTTACTGAAATTCATCTGCTTATTTTTAAGCTATGCTTCAAAGTAAGAAGTAACAAGCACCTTCATAAAAATGCAAAGTCAAAACTACAACACAATACTTAGTAGTGGAGTAAATGTAATAAGAATCCAAACGAAAGGATAAATACAAAAAAAAAAACACTTAAGTACTGTGCTTAAGTAAATGTAGTTTGTTTTTCTCCACTCCTGTAGCTGATGTATGACATTTGTGTTCTATGCTACATCATGTCGTCTTCTGTGACTTTATTGGCCGGTTTTAAGCAGCAATCACAAAAAACTCCACCCTCCCCCAATGCTTCACAAGTAAACGCAGGTAGCGACAGCACGGAGACGGATAAACACACGAAAGGAACGAAAGGAGAGCAGCTGGTTAGTAAAAAGAAAAACAATGCTTGTTGAAAGTAGGGCTGGGTATCGAAACTATCAAGTACTGAAAAGTCTACAAAAAATCCAGCATTTATTTTCGGTACTTTGCGTATAACGCAAAATTTATAAAAAATAAAAAACGTAACGCGCGCCATGACACGCCGAACCATGGAGAGCACACAAAGAGCTAGTCAAATGCGCTCTAACGTTTGGCTCTACTTCTAAGAGCAGCTGAACCAAATGCTTCAAGATAGTGGCTTAAGGAACAGCAGTACAGCGCTGCCAGAGACGCGAGAATTTGGGCTAAATACGCTGAACGGCTGTTTCCAGTGATAAAATATCATCAGGCAAATTAACAGTTCACTGTGCTACTTTCTTGCTTTGTAAGAGAAACTAACACTCTTACTGCCGTCTGTTAGCGCTGAACGGCAGTTATGGTTCTGCTAACATTAGCACAATACCAGCATGTATTAGCTAGTTAGCTAGCAACAGATCTGTGAAGCAGACGTGCGCAGACTCTTCAAAAAACAAAGAGTGAGGAAGGCACCAGGCCCAGACGAAGTGTCCCCCTCCTGCCTGAGGAACTGTGCAGACCAGCTTGCTCCTGTCTTCACCAAGATCTTTAATAAATCACTGGAGCAGTGTGTCATACCGGCGCTCCACAATAATTCCCATCCCCAAAAAGCCAACCATCTCAGGACTGAATGACTACAGACCTGTCGCACTGATCTCTGTGTTAATGAAATCCTTCAAGAAGCTGGTTCTCACCCAGTGGATCACAAACTTCCTCCACGGACCCCTCAGTCAAAATCCTGAAGTTTGCAGATGATTTGACAGTCATTGGTCTCATCCAGGACAATACCAAGACTGCCTACAGACAGGTTGTGAAGCAGGTGGTCCTCTGGAGCAACCACAACAATCTGGAGCTGAACACAGCCAAGACAGAGGAGAGGAGAGTGGACTTCAGGAAAAGCCCTCCAACCCTTCCAGCACTCACCATCCTCAACAGTACTGTAACGGCTGTGGACTCCTACAAGTTTCTGGGCACAATAATCTGCAAGGACTTGAAATGGGACTGCATCAGCAGCACCATCATCAAGAGAGCTCAGCAGAGGCTGTACTTCCTGCATCAGCAGAGTAACTTCAACCTGCCCAAGGATCTGATGGTGCAGTTCCACACTGCCACTATAAAATCTGTCCTCACTGCATCCATCACAGTGTGGGGCAGCTCAGCCACCAGACTCGACACCCACAGACTGCAACGCATCATCAGGTCTGCAGAGAGAACCATTGGTGTGGAGTTACCCTCCCTACCGGACCTGCACATGGCCAGAACAAGAAAGCGTGCAGAGAACATTGTCCATGATCCATCACACCCTGGACATCACCTGTTCCAGTACCTTCCTTCAGGTCGGCATTTCAGCCAGCTGAGAATCAAGACCTCCAGACTACAGAGAAGCTTCTTCCCACATGCCATCACACTCATGAAGAGCTGAACATTACAAAACTACATTCTGGATATAGTCTATCACATACATACATCCATATTCAGATGTTATCCCATTCTTCTTTCTCTGTACTGCACTTTTATTTATCTGATAGTGTCTCAGAACACTCTGTACCACCGTCTCAACCAGTGACTCTTCTGTTCTCCATATTTATATCTATTTAATTCTATTTAAATCTATTTATATATCGTATATCACCATTCAGCTAAAAATATCGAGATATAGTTTTTGGTCCATTTAGCCCTGCCCTAAAACAAAGCACCTCTGAAATCACAGGGCATTTCAGGGCATTTGACCAACTTTTGACAAGCAAGTTGATGTGTAAACACTCCACCCATAATCAGTTTTGGAAAATATAACTTAATTGCCTGTGCTGTTGGAAGGAAAGTTTAACCATATTACACATAACATTAAAATGTGTACACTAAAGAAACTAACAATTACTGTGCTTTTACCAGGTTTGATTCTTCCTAACGCAGTCTCACATAAACATCAGCAATTGCTGGCAAGTTTCTTAAACCCCACAAGCAGTAAACAGGCAGTATTTCTATATAGGCCCTTTCACAAGAATCAGCAGTAAAATAACTGTTGCCATTGCCTTACGAAGAATTATTAGCCTAAAAAATAATGTCGTTTGTATCTCTGAACACACCATCCCCACTGTGAAACATGGTGGTGGCAGCATCATGTTGTGGGGTGCTTTTCTTCAGTTGTGACATAGAAGCTGGTCAGAGTTGATAGTTAGCTCATCACGGAAATTTGTGTTATTGCATCCTTGTCATAAATGCCCATATCATATTTTGGGGATGTACCATCGGGAAAACACTAAACACACAATAATGTGTGGATATGCATTCTTTGTGAAGGATTTTTTTGTAAACAGTAAACTAGCTGACAAAAAAGTAAACTTACACATATACTGACAAAGAGGTAGTCTGCAAAGTCATAGTTTATAACACCACTGTAACACTTTTCACAAACACCAGCTAGAGTGAATGAAAATTCACATTCCGCAGGGCACTTGCTCTCTCAAACAGTTAATAGTGGATGTCAGTAAGCAGGAGAAAGTACATACTCCAATTACCATCAGTGAGGCTACTATAGAGAGTATCAGCAACATCAGGTACCTCTGTGTACATATCATGGAGAACAATACGTGGATAAAACACAAAAAGGGACAACAGTGTCTTACTTGTTGGATTTGGTATGATTCCCCGTATCACATTTTACATCTTTCATTTTATAGCCCAGCAGAGGGTCGTGCAGATAGCTCAGCACATCACTAGGGTTCAGCTTCCATTTCCCTTTAAGTTATTCTCCACTTGCTATCTAAAGAAAACTTAATGTATCATAATGGACCTCACCCACATACGCTACTATCTGTTCTTGCTACTGCCAAGCATCAGGTACAATAAGGCCATTAGGCTGCTGAACAGCCAATAGCTATGCAGTGAGTTGGTCATGTGCTTGCACTCAGCATACCTGAACATATTCCACATCTCACCCTCAAGTAAACTGGGTACTTATTTTGCTGTATTCTACAGTACGTTTTTACAGTAATTTTACCATACATCCTTTAATAAAGACACCTCAAAATCCACATCAAATATGGTACAAATTATGCAAAAGCTAGCAAGCCACAAACCCACAATGAATAGACCCAAGCTAATATGAGGAAAATTACAAAATTAAGTGCACTAAATGACCAGCTGTAGTAAAGAAAAGACATTTCAGAAGTGACATACTACCTAAGCACAAATTACAAAATACAACGTAGGATGTCAAGATACTAGAATTGTTTGATTCCACACATGCAGCTGCTACAAGCTGATTCCAAACCAGCTAGTTATTAGTTTGTTTATTTTATTTTGTGCACTTTACTCCACATCCCTAAAAGTCAACTGCAATGCATTACATTATTCTAAAAGTGCTTCAGATTTCTCTTAAAGAATAGTTTATAATATATATTCATACAAATTTTCTTCTGGGACATGTAATTTCTGTCTGGTCTGTCAAAAGAAAATATATCAGGTTTTTAAAACAATATTTCAGTATAAAGGAGCAATACAATACTGCATTATTGCTAATTGTCATTTCAACACTCAATTTTACTCCCTTAATTTTTATTCACTAAAGTTACTCTGGATAAGAACATCTGCGAAATTAATAAATATAAATGGAAATCTAAGTTGTGAAACCTGTGGCGCAAGCCGATAACATATGATGATCAATGTGAAACACTAGCAACTCTACCTGCATGAGATTGAAGCGTGCCACTTCATTAATGGGAGCATCTGAGATGATTCCATACTGTTCAGGATTCACAATAGCTGGGCAGATGAAGCAGGTCAGCAGTAGGTCTGTGCACATGGTTTTCACCTCCCCCATGTCCAGCCTTTCCACTCGGGCCAGTGTCTTGTACATTTGAGACACAATCCAGCGCAAACTCTGAGGGAAGCAGTAGGTATTTTGCTTCAGATAGCCAATAAAGGAGTTGACCAGGGCCACTAGCTTGGCTTCATTGGTTTCCACAGCTGCTTGCACCTTTCGACGGTAATCATCGGAGCCCTTCTCCCCAAACAGTCGTTCTTGTTGGGCTGGGGTGAATCGCTCAGTCAGCTTCGCTGGATCGGTCTCCAAGTGGTCCTCATCCTCCACCAGCAGCTGCATAATGGGCTCATGTAAAGTGGCAGTGAGGAAGAGTTTGGCAGAGTACAGGCCCTCAGAGAAAAGCTTGAAAAGAATGCTAAAGGCACACGTGCCCCTCCGTAACAGACGACGTGGGTTGTCACTCTCCTTAAGCTCAAATTCAACCAGGTAACGTAGGACCTAAAAGTAAAAGAGGAAAGGTTTTCAGATAAAGCTTCAAAGCTCCAAATAGCCAGGAGCAACTGTCTAGACATGATGTTCTGTAAGTAACAAGATAAAGTGCTATATTCATCATTATAAGACAACTGAGAGGTGCACTGTATAAAACAAAATGCTCAGTTTAAGGGGTGTGCTTTGCATACCTGTAGTAGGTAACTCTCATCCTCTTGCATGATACAGTTGCCATACAAAGAAGTAAAAATAGTATGGATCACTCCTTGTGTATGTTCCTGGTTAAGCCTCTCCCCAGCAACAAGACAGGAGGCAACCAGCCGTGGATTCTCTCGCAGCCGCCCCAGGAATTCTCCATAGATGCTCTCCTGAAATCCCAACGTTTTGTAGCCATCCACAAATTGTGTGTCCTCTAACACCTTGGCATGCTGACAGCATTCAGCTGGGGAGGCCTCCGCACTGTGGCAAAAAGGAAAAAAAAACAATACTGATATTTACAAATACAAAAGAGTTTTCTGCTCACAAGGTGTTTGTTTTGTATCAGGTGGAAAACAAGCATTGCAGAGTAGTTCCTACCCCCCCTCCTGCTGCATTGCACCTGGTGTGAAATGCTGCCACCTACAGCATAGGAGCGTGCAGAGAGAGATCAAGCGCATAACTTTGGAACAGGGTAGGCAGATAGGGACAAAAATGCATGCATCAATGTTTATGCAAAACATTGATTCTATACTGATGCACCCCTCTTTAAGATAATACTTCACAGCATATTCAAAAACAAAAACCAGTTACAGCACTATTCATTACTGCAATATTTTTTAGACTATATAGACAATATTACTTCATTAGAAAGAAAAAGGACAAGCACAAAATGCAATGTTCAATACAGCAATGACAATATGAAAAGCAATAAACTGTTATTAAAGCAAACAGTAGAACACAAATGTCAGGATGCACCACTTACTACAGAGCAAAATAAAAAAAAAGTAATGAAACACTAAGAGCTACTTAAATCAGAACAGAATTTTTGTGCACTGAAAGGCTGAGAAACATCAGCTTTAAGTCTCTTTTTTCTAAAAAGACTACAAAAACAAATATATATTAAAGACATTTTTGTTTAATTTTGTTTGGTTAAAATGAAATACTATGGCATCAGCACACACCTGCGTATATTAGACATTTTGAATTCATTATGTCCGTTTCTAAAAAGAGTCTAGTGCTAGGTATATGTGCCTTATGTGTGTTTCTTGAGGGAGTTTATCCTTGCCACTGTTGCCTCTGGCTTGCTCACAAGGGATAAAGTGTTGTGATTTCATGTTTTTCATGCTTTAAACTTCCTGTAAAGCTGCTTTGTGACAACATTGTTGTAAAAAGCGCTATACGACTTGACCTGACTTGACCTGACTTGACCTGACTTGACCTGACTTGACCTGACTTGACCTGACTTGACCTGACTTGACCTGACCTGACCTGACCTGACTTGACCTTTTAAACAGTAGAGATATGCTAACATTTTGGGCTAACTGGTATTCAGGGAAGGAACTGTGTGCCTTTTCAGTCTGGTGAT
The DNA here is from genome assembly GCA_021613375.1 of Megaleporinus macrocephalus. Taxonomy (NCBI): domain Eukaryota; kingdom Metazoa; phylum Chordata; class Actinopteri; order Characiformes; family Anostomidae; genus Megaleporinus; species Megaleporinus macrocephalus. The sequence continues at coordinate 21,149,458 of CM038710.1, forward strand.
GTAGTTTTACCTGGTGAGAATGAGGCGGTCAAGGTTAATCCTTTGCTGCTTGGCTATCCAGGCTGCACGATACAACCGTTCTGCCGTCTTCAGCACTTCACCATTGAGCCGTTGGATAAGCTGCTTCTCTGAAGCCACATACAGTCTCTCTTGCTTCAGGTGGTGGGCCAGAGTGTGGATGTCTGGCTTCACCATCTTTCAGCTGAGGCACAGAAACTCACTGTTGATGTTAGAGAGCATATAAGGTCATAATGTAGAAATTCACAAGAAAGTTATGGGTAATTGGTGTTACACAAATGCTGTTACACAGAAAAACCCTTTTAATGACTATTCTTGCTAATAAAATATACACGCTTATTAAAAAACATTGCACAACAATAAATCCAACATAATACATTAAGAAAATATGTTTATATATTAAAAAGGTATTCTGAGGGTAGGGTTGACTACAAACTCAAATTTAATTAAAATTTTCCAATATTCATGAAAGTCTAATAGTATTATCCAATAATAGTATTATAAAATTTCCCAGCTTGGCTAAAACAAAAGCCCGCAAGACCCTGCCATCTGTGCCATAGCTTAGTAAAAAATTCCAACTAGTATGTCACCCACTATTACAACCTTTCCACCAAATACTAGTGTTATGGGTTTTTCCAATTGTATTTTTTACTGCCCTTAGTAAATAAACCCTTGCTTGTCAATGAGATATGCAGGAGTAAAGACCCAGACAATCACAATGTTCGGTGTCAAATATATGCATACAATATATGTCAATATATAAATACAAACATGCATAGAATTCAACCTTAATCGGCATTCAGCACAGACCACTACTGCCTGATGAGCTGATGTCCTTACTTTTCTTTTAATGCTGGTAATATTTTCTGATTTGCCAGCTTCTTGTTTGAGTCTCCCATTTCCCATAAAATATTACTGCTAAGCAGTAAAGTCAACTAGCCAACTAAAGTGTGCAACCCTTACCAAAAATCAATACAAAGTTATTAAAATGATCACCTTTATCCCAGTTCTTGGGGAAGAAAATAATGTGAAAAAGCTCTATTTTACACATTTTTAAAGGCAGGTCAGATTTATTATGTTTACATTGCTTTGTATATGCACTCTAAGGTGCATTTGCTTTAACTGGGTTGAAATCTGTACTGAACCTCCAAGAAACTCCAAGGGTAAACTCCATTTATGTAAATAGTGACTTCTGAATGTTTTTTTTTTCTGAATTGTCCCAAGAAAGATTATTTGAAACATTTTTTGGGAATGTTAATATTCACTGTAGAAAATATATGAAAAATATGTAGTGTTATATTATACATTTTCTATTGGCTAAAATGTGTGTCAATGGTTTACTTCAGGTAGATATTTGGAAAATGTACAAGATTTACACATGTACTTTTATTTCTGTTTGACACCTTTGCAGCCTGTGTTTCACTCGGTTCAAGAAATTTATAAGATACAGCTTGTTACAGCTTGCCTTGTTGTATACTAGATAATGCCACCTTGTTCACTGAGTGTAGACAATTTCAGCTAAACAAAATGTTACAATACTTGTGCAATTGGTAGAGGCTTCCCACAGCACTGTTGGATGCAAGTTCTTATTACTAACATTCTAGCCCAAATATAACACGATATGGGGCACTTGCCCATCACACTGGTATCTTGGCAATTTTGACAAAAAACATCTTCATTTTCATGTGCCCTAACCAATTCTGAGCATGTGGCAGGATGGGTTTGATATTGATGAAGAAAGGTGTCCAGTTGACAGAATCTCTGATAAGATGCACCCAATGACACAAAATAGCCTGACAAACTGAAAGAGAGACATGCATGAACCACAGAGACAACTGACTGTGTAGTGAACTGTAGCAAAAATATTTCTGCAGCTTTGACTACGATATCTGCATTTCCACCACTCATTCATCTCCATTGTGCACTTTCTCTACACTTCTTGTTCAGGTGCTGTCAGATATAACTTTGTAACATGGGATAACAGAGTAGGTCCCTGTGATTTTAAAGGCTAGTTTTCTACTGTAAGCCCAACTTAACACCTTAGCTGAGAATGCCAAATACATCTGTACAATAAATATATACGATATAAAACAGCAAAATACAGGGAGTGACCAATACTTCTTGCATCCTGGTTAATAACAGGGTTGCTATTGGAGGCTACAATGTATGACAGGTATTACATACAGCATTACCACATTACAGGGTATAATCGCACAACTGAAAGATTATAACCTTTTTTTCTTGACTTTCCCGGGCCTAGAGATGTGTGCCAATTTTAGCCACACTTTGTGAAAGGTTCACTTTCTAGAGGCACTGGGAACTAGATCAATGTCCTCTTTTCACTTCTCTTTGTGAAGCTAAAGCAGATCAGACAGCAGTACAGCAGGTAACTTAAACACCCGGAAAAAAGAAAAAGGGCAATAAGTACGTATAACAGTATGTGCATATAAGGTTTTGCATAATAACAACAGAAAACACAATACTAGGCATTATAGACCTTTCAGTACAAAATCTGTAAATATTGGTCATGAGTTGAAATTCACATGGGTTTTATTTAAAAGACTCTACCTAAGTATGTGGACAGCTAAGTACATTTTTAAACATTTGAACGATTTCCAGCTGCCTTGTGTTACAATTCAACACACCTTAAATATTGAAAAATATATACACAAAACAAAAAAAGGGCACCATTTGTGTAAAATTAGACACAATATCAGTTCATGCTCTGGTTCCATACAGCATGCTTAATCTTTTTTTATGATTCTAAAAGATACAGACCTAAAATTAATAACGTAAAAGTAAAACTTTGAGTTTGTATAACTGTATAATTCTTTCAGATTATTTGAACTGTTAGGTATGAAATTAGAACGTAGTGAAACAACCAGCAAGCTGTTTTCTGACACAACAGCGAGTATAGTTGAACTGAAGGCAGTTACACCTCCACCTCAAAAAGACTGGGAGCATGAAATTGTCCAAAATCTCTTGGTATGCTGAAGCATTAAGAGTTCCTTTCACTGGAACTATGGGTCTGAGCCCAACTCCTGAAAAACTAGCCCACACCATAATCTCCCCTCCACCAAACTTTACACTTGGCATAATGCAGTTTGACAAGTATGGTTCTCTTGGTAACCGCCAAATCCAGACTTGTCCATGGGTTTGCCAGACAGGGAGGTGTGATTCGTCACTTCATAAAACGCATCTCCACTGCTTTAGAGACCAGCCTTGAAAACCAATTCAATGAAGCTCTCTACACTATAAAAAGTGAGTTTGTGTTTTAGTTAGATGGACTTGTATTATCATGTTGATTGCACTGACTATTTATTACAACTAAATAAAAAGCGTTCTAAGAACTTCAACTTGAATATGAACATTAAAACTTAAATTCGCTTGTTTGACTAATGAAAAAAAAAATGCCTTCCAGACAACTTTTTATATACCACACATGCACTGAGCATCTGACTTTAGCATTTGCTCATCTTCGGACTCGAGATGAGAGGAGCCATTTTGGGATGCACCATTTTGGGATGCACCATACTCTGCAGCTGCTACACATACAGACTCTCGATTGGTTTCAGGTCTGGATTTGACTTGGCCATTCTAACACCTGGATACATTTATTTGTGAACCATTCCATTGTAGATTTGTGCTATATGTTTTGGATCATTGCCTTGTTGGAAGATAAATCTCTGTCCCAGTCTCAGGTCTTTTGCAGACTCAAACAGGTTTTCTTCCAGAATGGTCCTGTATTTGGCTCCAACAATCTTCACCATGTTTGACAGTGGGGATGGTGCGTTCAGGGTGATGAGCTGTGTTGCTTTTACTCCGAACATAACGTTTTGCATTGTGGCCAAAAAGTTCTATTTTGGTTTCATCTGACCAGAGCACCTTCTTCCACGTTTGGTGTGTCTTCCAGGTGGCTTGTGGCAAACTTTAAACAAGATTTTTTTAATGGATATCTTTGAGAAACGGCTTTCTTCTTGCTACTCTTCCATTAAGGCCAGATTTGTGCAGTGTACGACTGATTGTTGTTCTATGGACAGATTCTCCCACCTTAGCTGTAGATCTCTGCATTTCATCCAGAGTGGTCATGGGCCTCTTGGCTGCATCTCTGATCAGTCTTCTCCTTGTTTGAGCTGAAAGTTTCGAGGGACGGCCGGGTCTTGGTAGATTTGCAGTGGTCTGATACTCCTTCCATTTCAATATAATCGCTTTCACAGTGCTCCTTGAGATGTTTAAAGCTTGGGAAATCTTTTTGTATCCAAATCCGGCTTTAAACTTCTCCACAACAGTTTCTCGGACCTGCTTGGTGTGTTCCTTGGTCTTCATGATGCTTTATGCGCTTTAAACAAAACTCTGAGACCATCACAGAGCAGGTGCATTTATACGGAGACTTGATTACTCACAGGTGGATCCTATTTATCATTCAGAGATCCTCACTGAACTTCTTGAGTGAGTTTGCTGCACTGAAAGTAAAGGGGCTGGATAATATTGCACGTCCCACTTTTCAGTTTTTTATTTCTAAAAAAAAAGTTTAAAATATCCAATAAATTTCGTTCCACTTGTTGACTCTTCACAAAAAATTACAATTTCATATCTTTATGTTTGAAGCCTGAAATGTGGCAAAAGGTTGAAAAGTTCAAGGGGGCCGAATACCTTTGCAAGGCACTGTAATACATCTTCAAATCATTCTGAAGTAAGTAAACATGACTGGAATCCAAACCTTTCCAATGAAAAAAGGTTGACGAAATGAGAGTGCAGGGAAACATCATTTTAACACTGACATTATCTAGTTCTCACCGTTGTGCTAGCCAGCATTAGCTGTCTTAGCTGAAAGCTATTTAAGTTAACTGTTAGCTATACATTCTAATTAGATAACTAACCTCTAAAAGGCATTTTTATAGTTATAGTTTAAATAAAAATTCACGTTGTGTTCTCAACTGCATGTTTTTAGAGTTAGCTAACATATGTAGCCATGTATAAGGTTACATTAAACACTGATTTGGCTTGGAGCTACCAAAACTAGCTTGCTGGCTAACATTCCCCAGGATAGCTATTCTAGTTAGCTAGCTAGAAGGTAACTGTGATATCAGTCGATTGCTGAACAATTAATACAGTTTTAGTAGTTATATCACCAGCTAGCTACCTTTCATGTAGCTAGGTTAGCTAGCTAGTTTTAAACAGTTCATGCCTGTGTCCTTTTTTTGCCAAAGTGGCACACTGTCTTGAATGTTTATAAGCGAACATTACTGAGAATAGCAGAATTAGATAGTTAGCTACCTATCTGGCTAGCTAGTGAATAACTGTTTATCTCAGTGTGGACAAACTGTTTGCAAGGAAGCTCTGTGAGGTTGTGTAGTAATTTTCTCTAGAGCTGAGCTAAATAAAAGGGCATTTAGAGTAAAAAGTGCTTGTGAAAAATATTTGTGTTAGTAGTAGTGGGGCAATATTTTAGTGACTGGAAACTAACAAACTTAGGTTATGCTTGCAGTATAGGGCTGCGGCGATATGTTGACGTAATCGATTACGAAATTGTCAATTAGCATGCATTTATCCAAAGTGCAAGCTGCAGCTACAAACAATCACTCACATGCATCTAAAGTTGTGGGAGTATTTCACATGGAAACACAACAATTTGGTGCTCTGTCTGCTCTGCATTTCTTGTTTCAGAGTAATTCTTTAGCAGGCTGATTTGAACTGTTACATATTTGAACTGTTAGTATTATAAGAACTGTTACTTAAATTAGACCATGTTAAGAGAACTTGCTGCAATGTTGAGAAGATTTTAAAAAAATAAGTTCTGCCACTTCGCTTTAACAAAATACATTTTTGTAAATCTACTTGATTATTTAGTTGAGGAAATTCCCAGGTTGTTGTGTGAACAAAACTCAGTTAAGTTCAATAAACTTAACTGGTTATGTCTTTAAAACTTAACTGAGTCAAAGCAAAAAAGGTGACTTGACTAAGTTCAGTCAACAAATAATTTTTTTACAGTGTATACACAGTTTTGTGTGGCCATAAAAGTGATTGGAATGCCGAAAATCAATTATTTGAATGGGTAAGTGAATACTTTTGGCAATATGGTATATCATTTAATCATCATAATCGAATTATGCATATGAACTTTAGTCACATTGCAAGATAAGTAAAGTCAAGTAAGTTAAATTAAATCAAACATCACGCTACAACTTTTTGCAGCTTTTTATTTTTTATGTCTAATCTACAAGAGAATAATTATTTACTTTAACTTAAGGGTTCTTGGATATACAGAGTTGTTACAGGGCTTGCCCTTTAAGATACATTTTTTCAACATTTCTTCTGTAATGTCAGTACATTTCTTCTCTTTCTGCTCATCCCAGCCACCCCCAACACCCCTCAAAATTCCCCTCCACATGGAAGGGTGCAAGGGTGCTGAAGCTTATCCCAGTGCTCACTGGGTCGAATGCAGTGCCGCCCTCAATCACACAAACTTTCTATCTTTAACACTAATTAAGTAAAGACTTATTTTCACTTAATCATGTAATCAAAATGTTATAAATGTAGTTAGCACTGCCGCTACCTACGTTAAAAAAAAGAAAAAACTAAAGTGCATTAAAATAGAAATGAAGAACACTTGTGTTATATGTGTTGTATCAGACCATTGCCGCTCTTCATAGCAACACTGCGCTACTGTTAATAAGCATACACATTTTGTTCAGAATATTTGATCTAGACAGTTTTAAATCAACACATTGGGGTAACAAGAGGAGATGGTGGGTGGTGCTGTGCCTTATGTAAAGTGAGATCCCTAAAAATGATAACTAACAACAATTCAACAAGAAAATTTTGGAAAGCAGATCAGATTCCAGCTGTTCAGCCCAATTGAAATTTTACATTTACATGTTGAAGAAAACTACATACTGAGTATCACCGTTCAGCCTAGAAATACTGAGATTTCGTTTGTTGGCATGGTATGGCCAAAAACCATTAAAATAATGGAATGTGTGTGCAAGTGCATGCATGTGAAAGGACATACACATACCACAGTCACATCCTCTTGGCTATCACACTTCCTAACTCTTGTCTCTTTCAGAAACAAAGCCGGCTTGAGCCATTTGCTTACATGAACTTGCATAAAAAAAGGAAAAAAAACACGTTGCTCACTCCACTATAACATGACGCCTGACATTTTGTCCTGCATGTTCTTGTCACTGAACTTACTTATTTAATAAATCATTTTACTCTTACTCTTCTTCAAAAGCTGTATCTCCATCTCTAATGCGAGATATTAAGAGGTAAGGAAGAGTAAAATCCATGTGGTACACAACACTAACAAAAGGGAGGGGGAAAAAGAAGACATAGCCTCTTTTTTTTTTACCGAGGAGACTGGGGCGTAACAGCACTGAACACATACGTCCTCATGACAAATAAACACCTCCTTACACAAACTACACATATCTAGACAGATACATTGTGCATTCCAAAAATCACGATTTTTGTGCAATGCCCACATGTGCAATTCCCCTTTAACTTCCAGTATTATTAAAGTAAAAAAACAGATGGAAAATTTGTCCTACACAGGCCGCGAATATAATCTCCGCTAGGCAGTTCATTTTAATTATTTGAAAAATAAGCAATAGGTGGGACATATTTAAAGACGTTTAACCAGACGTACGGAGAATATGTTTTTAAATTACTACTACTATGAGTAAGCCGATCGCAGCTAACGTTATCTTAAATACTAACTTCGCTTACAAAATGGGTGACCAAACAACTGGCTGACAATCCGGCCATTAGCAAACTAAGCATAGTTTGTATTGTGTTTGGTAACCTTGTTGTCACACTGGTGTGCGCATAAAATGGCAATAAAGAACAATGGCCCAGAGCAAAAAATGGTGTTGTATAGGCTCCTTGGCGTTGTAGCTGCGGAAATAGCACCATTGGCTAGCTACACAGCTTCCTGCGTTGTTAGCTATGGGATTACAGGAAGCATTTTTACCAGCTTTAGCGAGTACAATCAGCGACTGACAACAACCTTGCGAAACATACTGACTGGCTAACTAGTTGTGTCAGTTTTTGCCTGGCGTAGAGTAAATTTGTCAGCTGGTATGCTAGCTAAACAACTTATCCAACCGCAATACAGGAACGCATTCGCTAGCTGATTAAAATGCACTTCTTGTGCGCCGAGATGACCTGGACAATAGTACAAAAACGCAACAAGCATCTCCGTGCATCCATTAAAACTCACCAATGCTGATATACATTGTCAGCTACGTATGTACCTATAACGTTGGCCAGTAAATAACAGGATACAGTATGTCACTACCCATAATGACGTCTTAGTAAGAGAGCACAGTTAGCCTACCACAGCTAGCTAACAGTTTGTTAGCAACATGACTGACGACTAGTCCTGCGAGCTAGCTAACACAAAAAAATTCACTTACCCACAAATGTGACCGTTTATGATATCGTTTCGGTCGGTTATACTTTTTCAGTTGTTAATCCTGTGTTTCGTGTTCCAATTTCCTACCACAGCCTGTTTGTAGAGCTAGGTTTAGACAACAGAGATAACAAACACCCTTTTAAGCTACCAGTAGCAACCTCTCACAACTGCAAATGTCATCACCGGGTGACTTGAGCCCGCATGCGTATAACATACCATAATCAGAACATGTATGTTCAATAATAAAAAAAATAGGTAACTGCGTACGTAACCAAGTATCATCGGTGTAGTGAGTCTGATAAATTACCATACGACTACGCTGTTCGATTTTATTGTTATATTCCAATATAAGTAGTGTGACGAATAAGACCAGAGTCACTCGTATGAAGTACTTCACATTCACCAGCAAGTGGCGCTTTAGTCACATAATGAAGAATTACCTTAAACGCTAAATTGAGCATGATAATTCATCTTAAATGTAAATGTAATCTAGCAAAAATATTATTTATTATATTTTATGGACTATGGTTTATGGGCAAATGTAAATCATGCTGCATATAATTCTACTTTGAGAACGTCGACAGACTTACAAAACGTTATTTATGGAATTTATGGAATGGAATTAAACCTGAGACCTGATTCAAATTTCCGCATGGCGAAACGCTAGAGGGCGCTGCGGAAACAAGTATTTTACCATGAATGGGATTTTTTTTTACCATAAAGGAGATTGCAGCAAACACAATGGTGCCACGCCATTATCTACTTTCCTACAACGTTGTTTTATTATATTATTACTACTTATTGGCAACTTAAAATGGAATTCCATGTAGATTTAATTAAACGTATGAAGAATTCAAGGCGGTTCTGACAATGTACTGACAACGTTGCCACTACGTTATCACAACGTTGAAATTACTCAGAAAGTTGTGAGGTTATCAGACAACGTTGTGAGCACGTTGTCACAACGTTGTCGCAACATAACCGGTTGGTGTTGTGCAAGTCTGTATATCTGTAAATAGTTAATGCTGTTCAAATAGACGAATTCACTCTGAAAAGCATACAGTAAAGAATGTATTGTAGTGTGCATCTAAAGATTTGACATTTTAAGTACTCATATTAAAATTAATTTTAATCAATTTTCAACCCCTTTCTGTTTAAATTTGCAATGCTCAGCTAAATTGTAAATAAGGGGCTCCCTCAATGTAGCCATTATTGACTGATTCATTCATTTATTTATTTTTGTGGGTTAATAAAGTGAGTATAAAAAAGATGTGACAGTGTGTAAAAAAGTGGAAAATAGCATATTTCCATAAATCTTGATTCCATTAATGTCCCAGAGTTGGGAAAAATGTTTTGTATTGTATAAATTAGTCCAATAAGATGATAACAATTGCCAAATGTCAATGAGAGGTTCATTCTGTTTCAGTGTAGAAGATAAGTACAGTTAAAAACCCTTTTTTCAAAATTTCTGCATAAATTAATAACTAAAACTGTAAACAGAGTCATTAATCACAGAGAAACTTAGAGGTAGCACTGTTCACAGTGGTTGTGAAAGAAACCAAATGTCCACCTTCAAAAGCTTCCTCACAGCAAGTTACTACATGATACGGTTATAAATAAGCTGGCTTTTCTGATACGTCTGAACAGCAGTTTTAATCTTTTTTAATCTTATATTAAACATGCTTAAATTGAAAATATAACACTTAAGAATCATACAAACCTTTATGTATTTTACTCTGTAGTCCACAGAAAATAAGAGATGACAGTCAACTAATAGAAGTCATCATCAATCAGACTTTGTTAGCACTAGTACTTTCTTATTAGCTTGGTGTCTCTGGGTCCTTAGTCAACCTAAGTTTATCTCAATTAAAAGATGGTGGAGGCCAGACTATTCAAAGTGGTCATGTAACTTTTAGACTTTAATTCACTCCACTGACTGACAGTTTCAGCTAAATCTGGTACCTTTTTCTGTACTAGGACACATTTGATGACTGCCGTAGAAGAGGAATTTGTAAATTGATGCTGTTGAATTCAAATTCTAAATCAGGGGTTGGCAACTCAAAACTCTTTTGTCCTTTTCAGTCACACTTTCTTGGGAACCACAACATTGTCCTCCATGTCACTGGTGTAACGTTTTATTATATTGCCTGAAAATATGTGTTAGTATGTGATTATACTGTATGGTGTGTATTATATTGTACAGGCAAAAACAAGGTAAAATCTAATTTGTGTAAATTATAAGAAGTTTAAAAAAAGTTTGTTCTGGATTATTTGTTCTGTGTCGTTTATTAGCTTCAAGGACTCTTATTCTAAAGGCTGATAATATTTTGCTGAATTCAGGAAGAGAAAGCACTAGTACAAGTCATATCTTCATTCACTGAACTTGCTTGTTACAACTTTTGATACTTCAACAAGCAGTTAAACTAGTTTTACTTAGATTACTTTAATTGAAAACATTTTATTAAGGACTTGTTTAAGTTCAAATAACTAGTTAATTTACTTAATTTACAATATTAAGTACTTTTTAGATTTACCTGTGAAACACTTACTACAGTGTAACATAATATTGGCATAACTATAAATCTCTTGTCAAAATAAATTTCACTGTTATATTAACTCTCAGCCTAATTAATGTGACACATTATACTTTGTTATTCTGCATGATGTTTTACCACAGCTTACAAACCAACAAATGAGAAATGTGAATTATAAGCGCATTTAACGTAAGGGGCAGATGTGGGCTGAAGGTTAGGGATCCGGTCTTGTTGCCAACAGGACACAACAGAAATGCCCTTGAAGTCCCGCGGCGCTGTAAATAGGGCTACCCACTGCTCTGGGCAAGTGTGTTCACTGCGCCCTAGTATATATGTTCAGTAATTTGTGTTAATGTGGGAGTTTCACTACACAGATGGGTAAAAGGTGGAGGTCAAACACAAGTGGCAAATAGTTCTAAATTCATAAACAAAGCCATGAAGCCATAGAGGCTACATTTATTGATATTCAAAAACAGAATTTTAATCAATATCAGCAGAAAGTGTTGGATGAGATATTAGAGAGAAATCATTAAATCCGAGTCAATCAGTCCTTTAATCCATCAGTCCTTACTGTAAGTGTTCTTCACCATAATTTGCTGTATTTCCTTAGAATTGTACCTCAGTTCTCCAGTCAGCATGGTGAAAGTGTTTGGCAGTTCACATATGTCTTCAGTTACCACCTCATCCTCCATGACCAGGTCTACACTGACAAAGCCAACAGGAAGCTTGAATTCATCTTCATCTTCTGCCATAATCGAGATGACAATCTTAAAGGGGAAAAGAAAATCTAATAATTAAAAGGTTCAAATGTAAACCAAGTCATTCAGAAGTTTGCTGTGAAATTCTGTTCTTGAAAAACATAGAATCAGGGTGTTGGTGAACAAGATGTCTGAAGAGCTTAATGATTTTACAAGCTTCCTCAGATAATACAAATGTATTAATTAAAATGATTGTGAATGGTGGTTTTGATAGTTAATAAAATAGTTATGTTTTTGTTGTAGATATGGTGACCCTTTGGTTCCATTTTTGCTCACTGTAAAGAAATCTGAGTTTGGAAGTTTCTCCACAGTGAAATGCTTCACTGCACAATCTGCACACGAGACAAAATCTATTTCTAAACTCGATTCATGCAGAACTATAGCATGGTTAACAAATAGTTTTAGCCAGTAGCAATACATGATGCACTTAAATTGCAGTTTATGAAGTATATACATATGCAATAGTGGCCCTGTATTCTGATAAATGTTTATACAGTAATGTTATATGTACTGCACACTAACTAGCTTAGGGACGTTAATTAAACACAATCTGCTGAGTGAATGAGTTAAACTAGTTAACGTTACTAACTCAGAGTGAAAGCAACGTATGTGCACTAAATGAGTATTTTTATCAACACGGGTCAACAATTAAGTACCACATTGATCAATTATGCAAAATATGGTAAATTAAGGATTTTAAAGCTGCACAGTTGCTAACTAGATTAAGTTTATAAATTAAACAGTCCAATGTAAACTGGCTAGTCTGTCACAGTCACAATGCTTTTAGTAAGATAGGAAGTGAAAAGTGGACACAATATGATTGTATAAGCAATATTGTGTTGAACCAGACTCGTGCTTACAAGCAGAAACAGTCCCGTTTTTGCCCGGATTCGATGCTTGTCTTCAATAATCAATGACTCTCTGCCAGAACTCATAGCAGCAGCCTTTTGAGTTATCCAGTAAACAAATTGGGCTTTTTCATGTATAATCACAATTTATTTTTACAGACTGGCCACTATTTTAATATAAATAAATACATTCATGAATAAACACTGAGCTGAAATACAATGCTATAGCTCACAAGTTTTACTTCAACAGTAAACATGTAGTTGGCAATGTTCTTCTTATCAAAAAATAAATTCCAGTAACTTTTTATTCTCATTAAACTGAAACATAATTATTAGTTGGACATGTTATGTTATTATATGTTATTTAGTTATTTTGACAGATTTTTTTTGCAGAAGGCGGGGAGAGTGTATAAAATAACTTAGAATATCAGTTGAGAAAATATATTTTATGTGTTTGTAATAACACTTATAAAGCATTGAGTACTCATAACAATAACCTTCATTAATGTTAGCATATATGCATTTATATTGTGATTTTAACACTTTAAGCCAATTAAACAATTTATTATTTGTTCCTTTAAATCAAAGTTGTTACCTTTCCCCGCTACTGCCTCCCGACCGCGGTTGCCATGACGCAGGGGGAGCTGCTTTCCTCCGCCAGCTCCAGGGCCAGAACGAGCCGAATTGTTGACCCGTTCTGGGGTAATACCCAAAAAAACGCAAGTCAAAGCTGTATTCCAACGAGTACTTGGCATTTATTAACAAAAAATGAGTGATTAAAACTTTACACCACTCCAGCACACTGTCTCTGTTACAAATATGGACACTAAATTAGTTATCCATTTTCAATCTCTTAAGGTAAATCAAGTCCACATACTGGAGCAACAGTCCATACAGTTTATTGGCAAAGACCTGAGTGTAGGTGGTGGGTGTGTAGGTGAGTGTAGGTGAGTGTTAGAGGAGCATATGGATGGTAAGCAGCCAATTTTAGTAATTCCAGTGTTTGCACAGGTCAGACCGAACATCAATACTCTTCCTATAAGCATCATTGCTTGTTTCTGTTTCTGGAAAAGAAGAGATAATACATGCAACTTAAAACAACTCTCCCCTATTATAACAGCTACAGCTTACAACACATGGCTCCCATCCTATGCATTACTCATACACGTTCACAAATACCTTAACTTGGAAGAAACTTCCTGACTTTGATTAGATGCCCTACTGCATCACCAATGTTGTATTATATTCCGGAGGTGTCTTAGCAGGGTTTTGGTCAGGTGGCAATCCAGCCACAAGGTCTATTGGCTCTGTGACTTCCCTCCCAAATAGCATCATGTTTGGAGTAAGTCCAGTTGAACTGTGCTTTGTAGCTCTGTAGGCCATGACAGCAAATGGAGTCATAAGGTCCCAGTTTCAGTGACATCGTTATTAACAAAAAATGAGTGGCCATAAAACAAAGAAAATAAAGAAAAGCAGCGGAGAGAGAGAAGTTACGTGCTGCACGCGGCAGCAGCACCGGGCGACTACAACTAAACACACTACAATACCCACAATGCAATGTGTTTCACAGCGTTAACACCTCACTTTCCCAAAAAAGTACAACGTGGACAGGTCATACTCACACGTAATGCTGCCTTTAAGTCAGGGGACAAAGATGCAAAGGCAGCAAAGCGTGCTTATATGGAGAGAAAATCCAGAATCATTTCACTGATTCAAAGGACACAAGGAGCTTGTGTTGCAAGGCATCCAGTCAATCACAGACTGTAGATCCTCACCACCACCACCACTCAGCGATCACAACGCTGACTTCATCATACTCAACACCTACTTCAGTCAGTTTGAGAAAAAGAACAGCACTGCAGTAAAAAAAGCCACTCGAAATATGGACAATGAGGTATTTTGTCTTAGCCCAGCGGATATGCGGAAGATCCTATACAGGGTCGATCCAAGAAATTTTATTTTTACCTAAAAATCTAATTTTTGCTGTGTTCTCAAAGGGGCTGCATGCTGTTCTGAAGTCACGTCATCCCCTGCCCCAAATTACACGGGTAACATATCACCAGTTACCTCCATGTCTAGTTTCAGTTCTTCAGTTTAAGAGAAACCTTGCTAAGACAGTTACATTAAAAAAAAAACAAGAAATTATTTGATAAACTGACTTAAAATGTTAAAAATGACTAAAATATTGAATTTTAACTTCACTTATCTTAATTGAGTCAACTTGACAGATGAGTAGTTATTAAAGCTAACACTTGTTTAAACAAATGAGAGAAAATAAAGTTTAGCTATTGCAAAGCACCAAAACATACAGAACATATTTTAATTAAAATAACACAGTCACATTAAAAAAATAATGCATATGCTAAAGTTAATGAAAGTTATTGCTATGAGTACTCAGCTCTTTAAAAATGTCACATTTTGCATAAACAACTCAACTGCTATTTCAAGTTAATTGTATAACTAAAAAACAGAATAATCAATCAAAATAACTATAATAACATGTCTAACAAATAATAACGTTTTGGTTAAATGAGAATAAATTGTTACTGGAGATTATTTTATGATTACAACAACATTTATGTCAACTGCTTTACTGTTGAAGTAAAGCTGCTGAGAGATAGTAGTCTATTTCAGCTAGGTTTTACTTTGTATATTCAAATTAAAATAGCGGCCAATCTGTAAAAAAACATTACTAGATAACAGCTTGATGTCACCTCAGGTACGAAGATAGGAAGCTGCTGCTGGGGATTGTGTGAGAAAGACGAGCTAAGTGGCAAATCTTGGGGAAAACAAACGGTTTCACAGAGTGATTAAAAGTTGACCCATGTTCATAAAAATACTTTTGTAGTGCACATACATTGCTTTCAAAGTGAGTTAGTAACATTAGCTAGTATAGCTCACTCATTTAGCAGGTTGTGTGGTGATAGCGCCGTTAAGCTCTTGTGTGCGGTACATACACTGATACTCATATTCTTCAGGATACAGGAAGAACTGTTGTACAAGTAAATGTTTATAAACTTCAAATTAAGTGCATCATGTATTGCTACTTGCTAAAACTATTCATTAACCATGCTCTGCATGAAGTTTAGAAATAGATTTTGTCTTATGTGCAAACTACAGGGGTTGGACAATGAAACTGAAACACCTGTCATTTTAGTGTTTTTCGGCAGAGATTTCGGCAGAGGGCTGAGAATTGCTGATAATAGGACTATATGCAAATTAAGCCTCTATACAAAAATAGGCTTTAATACAAACATTTTTATTCTAAACATCATCTGATACACTTCAATTGATTGTGAAATGGACAATATTGTTTGTGAATTGTATGAAAATTGCATGAAATGAAATTCTAAAGTGATCCTAAACTTTTGAGCAGTACTGTCTAGGTGTTTGACCTGTTAGTGAATGAGTAGCATCTGGAAGTGTACCAAATAAGCTTGTTACTTACTAGTTTAAATTGATTTATTATCAGTGTGGTTAATAAAAGGGCACATATAATGGAAAATTGAGTTTTTGTCTAAACTAATTTAAATGTAGTAAGTCAAATATGAAAAGCATGTCGAAGTTGTAGAAACAAATGTGTGGAAATCCAAAACAAGAAAAACATCTAGTCGGCAGGTCTGATTTAAAAATCAATTTAAAAAGTTGGCTTACATGTTTTTAACAGATTGTGCTTGAGTTCACAAAGATCTTCCAAAGCTCAAAGAGAAGTGACTAAATAATAAAGCTCAGAGACGTGTGTGAGTATTGTTATTGTTGCTCTCTCTTTTTTTCATAATTTCTTAGCTACTTCGATTGATTAGTTGATGAAACCAGTATTGTTCCGGTTTTTCTGTGATGTTATTTGTTACTGCTGTCTTACCATTAACATATAAGATTAAATAAATCATTATCTCTTTTTAAAATATGTAAGCACTTTGTGTGTGTGTGTGTGTGTGTGTGTGTGTGTGTGTGTGTGTGTGCACACGTGCATGTTTTCGAACAGATCTCCAATCAGTGAGAGAATGATGCAGAACTGTTGGGTCTGCTGTACGTCACGTAAGAAGCAGGATCTGTTAGGTATGTCTTTGGTGGCATAGTGCTGTCCACAATTACGTTTATTTAAAATTTTTTGGAGTGCATTTTTGCATGTCTGTTTGATCCTTTAATCAATCAGGGATTTTACATATGATTATTCTCTCTGTCTCTGGTTATCAAATTAAGTCAACAGATGAATGTGAGAAACCTATTGAAGGAGTACAAGGGGAAATTAACTAATTTAACTGTTAAGAAACTTCCAAACTCAGTTATAGCTTTGAGTACTTTAACCTAGAGGCTGTTCGTTTCTTGAGTATGTTAAGGAGTTGGATCCCAAAAATTGAGGAGAATCATTAAAGTCTTATTAGAGGCTAAACTATAACATTTCAAGCAAACCACCTTAGCATATGATAAACAGAAAATCAGTTTTAAAAAGTGCTTAGTTCGGCAACTCTTTTCTCCCATAGAACCCCAATAATTGTGTAAAACTGCGCAACTGCATCCAAACAAATAGCTGCATACAAGCCAAAATAACACAATCAGACTGGACAATTTGCATATAAAAACAGTTAATAATAAAAACTAGTTATGCACTTCTTATCGTTCTCTTATGTAACTGTATTACTATCCATTTTTCTGTTTCTCTGAATTTGACTATATAACTATACATCATATATTTATGTCTATATTCATCTTTCTCCCTCTCATTCTTTCTTTTTCTTCTAATAACTGCAATACTATCTATTTACCTATCTATCTATTTGGTTACTTACCTATCTATCTATCTGTTTGTCTGATCAATAACTGTATAACTATATTTTTATTTGTCTACTTATTATTCTCAATAAAAATGTATTACTATTTATTAATCTTTAAAACTATAACTATATATCATTCCCTCTGTTCTTCTCATTATAACTATCTATCTATTTATCTATCTTATTTAAATTTGCAAGTCCATAATCTTTTGTACTTTTGCTCTATTAGCTCAGTATGGCTGTACATTAAAATTTGTGGAGTTAGTACATGCAGTTTTGTCATCGTAGGTGTTACATTCCCCTAATGACTCATTAGCTTGTCTAGGAAATTAACCACGATTGTAACGACTGAGTGGAAATGTGTACTGATTGAAAAAAAACAGAAGGGCAACTTTACTTGGAATCTTTATAGTATATCAATGATACTAAAACAGCAGAACTGGGTATAGACCAAATAGGAGCAGGAACTTCCAGGAACTTCCAAAAATAGTCAAATCCATTGTCAACAAACGAGTATCTCAGATGTTAACATCTCTTCTAATTACATTTTTAAATATTAATATGCCCAAATATTTAACTTAATTTTAGACTCTGATGGACAAAATGTTTTTATGTATACAATTATGAATAGGAAGAATCTCACATATTTAATATTAAGTCCTAAACCTGAAGCCTTGGAGAATAACAAAATTGTATTAAGTGCTTTTTTCAACCATTTAAACATTTTTCAAAAACAATGCTGTATGGTTTTGAAAAAGTGATTATCCCTTGTTTCATTGTATTAGAGATATTACCTGTTGAGACACAATCTAAGAAAACTCTGTACAGCAACTCTAATATCTTTCCAAAAGAACCTATAACATTCGGTTGTTAGCCCATCCAACTTCCCAGAGGACATTTTCAAAATAGCCTTATCTAACTCCTCAATCTTAATTTGTTCTTCCATAAATTGTTTAAAATATGCATCAATGACTTTATTAAATTCCCTTATAGCATTTAAAAACATTAAGATAATTTATGTATTGCTCTATCAATTTGGTTTTCTTCCTCAGAAACAGATCAATTCATATTCAGTTTAGTAATCTTCTTCAATTGCTTATGTTTTTCAAGATAAAAAAATAAGTAGTATTTTTTCCCTTTCTTCAATCCAACAAACTTGAGAACGTATAAAAGCACCCTTGGCTTTTTCTAAATACAAGTTATCTAGTTCCCTCTGTAATTTATTTTATTCAACAAGTTCCTGAGGTGTCTTTTTGCAAAGATTATTATTATTAGTAATAAAACTAAGTTGTTTTGTTTTTTTAGTTTAGACAATGTTTTACTCATATTTTTTGCCAGTTCTCTTATTGCCAGTTCTCTTATCTTAAATTTAAGCCATTCCCATTTACTTACAGGCGACATTTCCAAGGCATTGATTTCCACTACCAGTTGTCTGACATCTTTACAGGAACCAGAATTCTCCAAAAGAGTGTTACTGACCAGGATCTGATCTTGAAAACAGAAGAGATACAGATATAACACAATGATCGGTTAAAGGTGAAGCAGAGATATAATGATCAAGGAAATAGAAATGATCCAGTAATCTATTCTAGAACTAAGGCCATTCCCAGAGGACTTAAACCAGGTCAACTGTGAAGTCTTAGGATTTTTAATCCTCCATTAATCAATCAAATTTGCACTATTCATCAACTGGACAATCAGGTTAGCATATTTATGACAAATTAATATTACCCCCAACTATAATTTTATCAGTTGAATAAGAATACATATTATCTGTAATATGTTTACATAAGTCAGAAACCAATGTCCTGTTTTAGCCTCTTTCATTATAGCCGTAGACACACACTAAGATAAAGTTGTCATCATTAATTTCTGTTATCACAATTAACCAATGCCCATTAGTATGTGCACTAGTCACTAGTATGACTTATAATTTCACCAGGAAATCTGTTAAACAGAATCATAACACCCGCTAAGTGTGTTGTCCCATGACTGACAAAAATGGAATCACCCCACTGTAACTTCCAAAAATTCACATCACCTTCAACAGAATGAGTTTCTTGTAGAAAAACACAATTAGCTTTTTGTTCTTACAAAAAAAAGGTGTTTGCATCACATTGTTTTTAGACCCATAGCACTTAAAGAAATAAAAGATAACATACCTGAAATGTTTTTAAGTAGAAAACCGAATCATAAGATTTGTCAGGTGAATCCTAACAACAAACGTTTAAAATAAGGAGCTGCTGTATATGCTGGGTCGACTCTTTGATTATTGATCAGCGCATATCCTTCCTTCAGGAAAGCTCTCTTCCCTCTCTGTCTTGCATCCCGCACCAGCGGCCACAGTTTCTTACGAGCTTCCCTATCCTCTTTGGAGAAATCTTCGTTAAACTGAATAGGCATCTCCTGACAGACCCTGGCATCCCTGGATCGTCGTCTCGAACCATCCACGCTACGAACTGGATTATTATTGACCGCGGAGTGTTGTATAAAGTCGCGGGGTCATTCCTCTTACCCACGCGATGCACAATGTCGATTGTCTCGCGAAGCCGCTCCGAAATTGTATTTAAGCACAGAAGGAAAACTATTTACACCGGAGCCTGCAAATCGCAACTGCTCACTCCGCCATGTTCTCACCTCTCATCCACGATGTCCTTACTCCTTAATGCAAACAAGAGCAGCTAAATAAGAAGTTGAATTGCTATTATAATAATTACTGTCCTGTGAAATCTTGTCATTGATGTAATTTACTGTGTGTGGTGGGGGATGTTGATGAATGCAAAATTAAGTCAAAAGGCAGACTAACGAAACAATGTACTACTCCGAAATTGTCTTAACATTCATTGTTGATTATATTTAATACTGAGTGAGAATATATACTTTTCTATTAACAGATACCTATGGATTTTTGTTACTATTAATGTGGGGGGCACTTTCTCAGAACACATACAAACCATACAATCGTCTCAAATATATTATCTACATATTTAAATAGTACGATCTTTAAAATGTTACCACAATGTCCGTGAGAGAGAGTGCACGAGAAGTTGAAACTTGACATAAATAAAACACATAAACAGAAACAAATTTGATAATAACAAAACACATTCCAAATTACGACATATCATGAGGGTATTTATATTATTTATTGACATTAGAAACGTACGGAATCCGTAGAGAAGTGCCTGCAGCCGTCTGTGTGTTCGTGCTTGCTCATACGTCGAAAGTCCCGCCTCTTCCAGGTAATCCGATTGGCGTTTCACAAGGTCGCGGTCACAGGATTCCACAGTAGCTATTGGATGATGCGTCTTCCTAGCAAGGTACTTCGAGGAAAAACCGGCCTGAGGCAGAGGAGCTGTAAAGTACACACATGCACAAAACAGGTGCACCTCAGGCACGTAACAGGAGGTTAAAGTAAACAGTTAATTTTGTCTATTTTTATTTTTATTTATTGTCTGTTTTTCTTGAGATAAAAAAAATAGGATTAATTATTTTCCCCATCCTTAATCCTTAATTTTGAATAATTGTCACACTCACCAAATGAGTGGTGCCAGCGGTATGTCTTGTAGGAAAAAGCATTTAACAATTTTGCCTTGCCTGTGCTGTTCCTTAAACCGCTAATATTAATGATGGTGAAAAAAACATAAAAACTCCTTCTATAGTTCCCTATTGTTCTATTGCCAAGGTATAGAGAGGTTTTATTTGAATTTAACTAAATGGTTTGCCAAATCTAACTGAAGCCTTGCATTGTTTTCAGTGTTGGTTGTTAGCTGAACTACCTTATCCCCCTACCTTATCTTAGGTCACATATGGATGGTTCCCTAGCATGGATCGACACTTAACAATGTTATCTGTGATGCAGGCTGTTGTATAAAGGGCATCAACACACATTGTCTGCCCTTGCCCTGAGAAGGAGATCCTGATTGATGCTGCTGAGTTCATGCAGTTCAGTAAAAGCAATGTCAGGAACACAGTCAAAAAGTGATGGGTTAAATGTTTGCTCACCCCCACAGTTTTGGCAACCCTGAGGCATTGTGATTTAGTCAGATATTGCTTAGCTAACACAACTCGATCACGTTGTCTGAGCCCAGCAGTTCTGTAGGCATATCAATAGAAGAGATAAAGATAATTTTGTAAGACATACAAAACATTTGTGAAAATTCTGAAGGGTATAATAGATTTTAAAATTTGAGTGAATGCCACCCACAGTCAGTCGAATTGAGAGATGTCGAAATTGCTTTTGAAATGCAGTACCTTTGAAGACGTTTTTACCCAGAATTGCATCCCTAAGCAATGGTAAGCCTAGGGCCTAGGAAGCTAGATTTTTATGTTTAAAGAGGCCAGCAAGAATTCTAATAATAAAGTGTGCGTTTGTCCGCAGTATCCTTAGTGCATGACCACCAGCCAATGCAAGTAATGCCTTCCCGCAAAAATAAACCGTAATCACAACCACCATGAAAAATTGTTCAGTGTTGAGTGCAAAGAAGGGGCTGAAAAGGCATGTGGTTAAAAAAGTACAGAAAAGACAATTTCAGAATTCAGAGCCTTTATTGCTTTAGCCAATTTGTTCAGTTTGCCGCTGGAAAAGAGAGCATCGGCATTTTCTCAAGTGTTTATTCCATACTTGGATCACTGCTAAAAAATAACATTTCAATTAACGACCACTGAATGTTATATAAGGAGTCTAAACTATCCCAGAATATTAATGGGTATAAATGAAAAATTCCGGGGAGGTTCTGCTATTTCATATTAATGTTTGTAAAATAGAAAGTTGCATTTAGGTGACTCAATTTTATGATTAACTTTAGGATTAACAGCATGCTTATTAAGCTTTTTAATATTTTACTGAGGTTTAGTTAAGATTAAAGCTTGAAGAGAATGGGAGCCAGAAAATTGGGGGACAGTTTTGGGGGATCTGCTCTTACAGTCTCATTTTCTATCTGGTGGGTGTTTTCACTTAGTTGCTCTGGTTGTGATATGCTAGAAAAAGTCCAGGGCTGAATTTGGTTCTCAGTCCTGTCTCTGCTCTCTTGTCTCTCCCTGCCCTTATCTTTGTTAGGTGCAGCTTTCGACAAATACCAATACCAAATACCCACAGATTTTTTTATTGCATTTTCCACTTAATTTTCCAATTCCCATTTATTGAGCATAACAAACAATCAGAATTGCATTTATGTAAAATATAATGAACAATATAGACTTTTGCAGCAAGCCACATAAATACATAAGGATATTTCGAAAAATAAGCAAACACATGCATGTATTTCTCAGCAAATGTTAATTAGCAATAGTTTTTATTTTGTTTATTACATATTGTGCTTATGGGTCTATTAAAATAAATGATGTGGATCATTTTATGTTTGTTTTTCCAACATATATATATATATCTCAATAGATTTATGCTGCTTTATATTTACATGCACTATTGTTTAAAAGTTTGTGGTTGTTAAATTAATTCCAGTAAAATGAGTTGTTAGAAGATGTATAAAATAAGTCTCAAACTATTTGTTGGAGGCAGTAAAAATGAGAATGTTTGGGTAAGTGATTTCAGGAAAAATTACAATAACAATTGATAATTGACCACAAACCTTTGAGCAGTAGTGTACACTGTAGCATATATTTTTAAGCAAAATATTCAACACAATCATTCTAATGTAGTACAGCAGAACTATAAATAGTAAATTTATAATAAAAAGGCAGTATGATGATAATTAGTGTTGTAGTTTTATTTATAATGTTTTTCCTGTACTAGTCTCATGCTTATCATATTTTCTTTAGGGTAATATTAAAATTGTTAATAGTTTAGTTTTAAACACTTTTGCTTTGAGAGATACATATTACAATTTTCTTATAAAAGTGTGTATGTATGTATATAAAATATATTAATCCTATTGATGAAATAAAATACATTTATACTGTACAATAGATAGAAATAAACATATTAAAGATTTTAATGACTTAGTGCACTCTTAATATTTGTATTTGTTGAATTCTATGAATTTATTTAATGTATTAGTAAAGTATAGTCTGACTATTTCTGGTGTACTGCTTGATACAGGTAATCACTTAACATCCTACCACATTCTGTTGCTTGTATATAAAAAGCATGAGGGGTCATGGTAATAGTTTTCTTTATGCCATATTTTGTATTGTTTTCCCTGGACACCCGTGGGAGATTCTCTACAACAATATATATATATATATATATATATATATATAGAGAGAGAGAGAGAGAGAGAGAGAGAGAGAGAGAGAGAGAGAGAGAGAGAATTCAGGTGTTCCAGCCACAGGTGTATAAAGTACCTAGGCATGCAGACTGCTTCTACAAACTTTGGTGGACAATGGGTCGCTGAGAGAGAGAGAGAAAGAGAGAGAGAGACAGACAGACAGACACACACACACACACACACACACACACACACAATATGGTAAAAAAAAAATATATATATATATATATATAAATATACACTATAGTTAAGCTATTTTTAGCCACACACATCTCTAACAAGTGCATAAAATCAAGTCAAGCACATATCCATGCGGTCTTTGTAGTTAAACACTGGCAGTAGAATGGGTTGCACTAACGTGTTTAAAACAGGATGCCTCCATTTCAAGTTAATTTGTTAAGTCTTTGCGCTGCTAGGTGCTGCTAGGTTAAGTGCTGAAGTGCAGAAAATGTCACCTATTGCAAAAATTACAAAACTATTTGATGTGTTTTGCATTTACATATGGCAGTTACAAATGTATTTACTTGCATGCAAACTACATGCACGCATGTAATAAAAAGGCTAAAACTGGTGAATATATATATATATATATATATTATGTTCTTTTACTATATGATAGTGCATCCCACAAGCATTTCTAATATACATAATATTGTGGCAGGAGAATAAATAATAATAGCTGTAATCCTGTACTAAAGTACAAATTTAAAGCACCTGTATTATATACACAAAATATTCATCATGGATAAAGTACCTTGCGACTACTGGATTCCAATCAGGCGCAGAGGATTATATAATGTCATCTAGTAGGTGTGGTGCACCAATCCAGTCTAGCGTTCTTGGCTCAGAGGCTGCCATGATCATACACATGAATTGTTTCCCTGTTCTCTTATCTATTGGATAGATGGTTGTGGGAGTGAACCTTTTGTTGTTCTCTACAAACTCACAAAGTTGGTTATATATACATGGAAACTCATGGCGAAGGAATACACCTCTTGTTCGGAGTTCTTTTTGGATGTTAATGAAACAGATCTCTCGGGCTTTCCTGCCCTCTTGCCCCTCTTTGTCAATATCAGATGTCCCAGGTGGAGGGGTGAGAATTAGTGTCTCCATATCACTGTCATTCTTCAAAACCTTTTTATCTGGACTCGAGGAGGCCAATGACACCTTGGCATATTTGCGCACTGTTGCAGTTTGTAATCTGGGCAAAGATCTGCTGGGAAAGTCACCAATAGCTATGGACACATTCAAAAGGAAACATTCACTAGGATCATATTCCGTGCCTGCATCTTGGAGTTCCTTGCAGTAATCTCTAAGGGTGTCTTTCAAGCTGTCCAATTCTCTGATTGACAGATATGTAGGAGACATGGTAATGCTCTTAAGCCCGGCATGGAGAAAGTTATTTGCAGAACCAGGGTTTTGGAAACCTATGAAAAGGACCCCTCTGCCTCGAGACAGGTACCCTACTTTAGCAATACGTGAGAAAGATTTATGAATCTCGGAGTTTTCTCTGCAATGTTTTAAGATATGCCTACAAATACTACTGATGTGCCCATACATACAACTGTCTTTGTGGGTGTCCCAATCTTCCCGTCTGCAGTTTCTGGAGCAATAATAAGTGTAACAACTGTGGCAGGACTTGAAGTACAAACTAGCATTAAACAGAGTTTCCCGATGCTGGCATCTGCTGTTGGAGCACACCATTAAATCATTTTCGTCAGCACTTTGGTTCAAAGGTATGTCCTCATTACTTCTCCGAAACCCCTCACAACCACTGTCTGGATCTTTAAAGGTATCTGGGCTTGTCTTTGAAGAACTTGTCTGAGTGTTTAAAAGTCCAGAATCCTCTTGGTCTGTTACCTTCTCTCTCTTCACCTCTTCATCATTAATCAACCGTTTGAGCTCATCTATCAAATCCTCACCGGGCTGCCTATTGTTTTGAGGTTTATAATCAATGACCAAATCAGCTAACAACTCATCCAGTTGGCCAAGGCTCTGCTGCAGGGAAATGTTGTTGTGTTTCCTCTCTGAGGGTTCTGAGTGTCTTGCAAGACTATGATTGTTTGCATTTTGACCCTGTCTACCATTCGTCACTTGCCAGCTGACTGAGCCCCTATTTTTTTTTCTGATGTTTTCTGCACAAATGTCATTGTCTGTAATGGTAATCTCTGGTGTTACAAACCAGTGGCCCCCTATGCCAGTTTTTCTATCACTAGCATACTTCTCCAGATGATTTTCAGAGAGGGACAAAGCAGCATAACGTCTTGGTGAACTTGAGAGGTTAATTATCACTGGTTTTTGTCTACTATCAGGTGAATGTCTTTCCTTCCCCTGATGATAAAGATTTTCATAACTCCTGCCTCGTGAAACAGTGTGCTCTTTCTCCATATGTGGAATAAGAATGTTCTCCCAGGACTTTGAGTAATTCCTGGCGTCTCCTCCCAATCGACTTGGCTCGGCAAAGTAATTGCTATCCCAACGTCCCATTGCTGGAACTTTCTGAGGTGTCACCTGTGAAGATGGGTATAGACTGGAATGTGTGACTATGCTTGATTGGTGGCAGTCATCTGGAAACATTTGATACATATATGGAAGCTGTTGGCCTTCTGTATGGTATGCAGTCATTGGAGTAGGGTATTCTCCTGGCGAGTGGCAAGCCTTGGAATGGTCAGAGGGGAATGCATATGTTCTTGCACTTTCCCTGCAGTATGTTCTTGTCTGTGGTGTAGCCACAAAATGTGTTCCAGGTTCACTCACTGAGAATGGCCTACTGTAGTGTGCATCCAATGATTCTTGGCAAGAATCAGCATAGTATGTACGCATAGGCATTGACACCCATCTGGACCTTGTGTCATTCATGTACTGACCACTGAGTGAAGGGTTTTGGTTGTTACTACTGTTAATACTGTACTGGCTACCCTGAAAACAAGCTCTACCTGGTGGTTGGACTGGATACCTGGTAGGATCTTCTGTATAGAAGAATTTGGTTGGAATGTTTGGGTTAGATAAAGTTCTATACTTCCTTGGCTCTCTGGGTGTAGTCCCACCTAAAGAAATGTGTGTAGGTTGAATGTAGCCACTGGGTATACAGTTTGGGTAATAGTAAGCTTGCCTGCAGTCCATGCTGTAACATTCACTGGGAGTGGATGTTCTGGAGGTGGGCATTTGGCGTGGCACAGACATACTCCTGAAGCTTGCTGTGGAAAAACGCTGCAAGGGAATGTCATTTCTGGCAGCAGGTAGTTTCCTTTTGGTGTGCTGGAGAACAGCCACATCTGGTTTGATATCCACTCTGTATCTAACATGAGGAGAGTTGGCTAGCTTATCCTGCCTGTTCATTTCAAAGGAATCAGAGACACAAAGGGGTGTTTGAGGTTGCAGCTTAATAGGGTGTACCTCATTAACCAAAGTCCGATTTATATTAGGAGATGACTCTCGGGCTTGAGTAAAGCCATCAGAGTTTTTTTGGTGGTACACTGGAGATTGCCCCATCCTTGATGAAGGTTGTGAAACAGTAATGGGTACAGGGGTAAGAGTTGCTCGAACTTTGGGCACACTTTCGGACCGAGTTTTGCCTTGAAGACTAGCCCTTGCTGATTCATTGGTTTTGTCTGTGCTTGTCTGTTGTTGAGACAGTTTTGTGTTAAATAGATCAGGAGAGGAAAAACGAAGATGGCCCTGTTGCCCAATGCCATTCCAGACAGCATCTTTGTTTGCTACCTGCTGCTCAGCTGTATAAGAATACTCCATGGATGAAGAAATGGTGTTTGGATCATCCAGTGACTCAATGAAGTCAAAGCTACGGCAATGTCTTTTGTTGATAGTTTCAAAATTTTGATTTTGAGTTCCAACCATTTGGAAATCACATTCTTTATTGGACAGAGAACACCTTGTGAGCCCACAGTTTGGGCCAACTGAGATGTCTTGACAAAGAGTTGATACAATTATGTCAGGAGGATAAGTCCGTGTCATCTTAACAAGGGGCTCTGGTAGCTGTATCCCTCAGATCATGGCACCTAAAAAAAAGAAAAACAAAGAACACATTTAGTGTACCTAGGCCTAGAGTGTAAAGAATTAGAAGAGTAAAAATGTTAGATAAAGGATTTAAATTCATTATCCCATGCTGTGCCACAAATAAACGACATACCAAAGTATGTATTAATTAAAAAGTTATACCAATTTAGAGCAAAAATTGTACTTCTTGTCACGGTAAGCTACTTCACAAACTGTCACACAGTTGCACTGACAGCATTTGGTTAGGCAACTTCAAGTAAAATTATAGTGAATTGAAGGTTTAATAGACTATTTGCTATAGTGATAAAAAATTAAAGCTGACATTTAAAAGCCTATAACTGCGTTATTACTACTATGCCCCAAACCACATAGTTTAAATGGTAAACTATTCCAAGTATTAAATGACATGACTTATTATGTAACATAAGAAAAACTTTACTTCTATATAACATTGTACCAAAATATCACACTATAGGCAAATAATAGTATTTTTTCCAAGTGCATATGGGTAAATGGAACTAAGAAAAAAAGTGCATACATGTTCAAGTTCCTGCATGCCTACATGATCTTTTTGAATGACACACTAGGATACTATAGCTAACTGAGTTTATGTTGTTCCATTTTGTGCCTATAATAGCATTTAGCACTAAACCAAATTTTAAGTCTTCTCAGATGTATTTATTTCCATGTCATTAATGAAATTCATCTACAGTGAGAAAAGAGAAAAAGAGGTTTCTCTACACAGGTCTTTGGGGTATAGCAGTCTTGAACATTTAATTGAAATTGACTCGTTGACTGTGTGATTTTATTAAAAACCTTTTTAACAGTGCTTTTCCTTGAATTTTAAATAAACTTTTAAATAAACTAAAACAAATATATAAAAGATAATTAAAAATACATGTAAAATGTCAAATAAAGGGCACTTAAATAAACATTTGTTTAAACAAATATAGAAAAGTACTATTAAAAAATTCATCAATTATGAAGACTGATAGACAACATGCTTACTATGCATCATTCATTTACACATATCAAAGTACATGTCTCTGGGATTTTATTTATTTACACAGTAAATAACAAAGGATGAGCACCCCTATCGTCAGCCAGCCTTGAAAACCATCTGTTTATCCTGATGAGACAAGGCTGATCAGCATCTTCCCACCTCTTACAACACCTCCAAGTAACACAGACACACACACACACATACAAATACATCAAAAGTAATGCATTATTTGCTTAAATAATATGGAAAGAAAAAGGAAATTTTCTTAAAATATGCCATCTTTTTGAAGTTGTACTGAATGATCCTGTGAACATTGTGATATTTCTACGCTAAAATGTAATAAATGCTGGCAATGCTGGTGTCACTTATTAGGCATGTTGTGCAGCATTAATCCCATAAACTGCAAGGCCCATAAGTTAGCCCATACTATAGCTTGTCACATAACTACAATCTACCTACACTATATTACCAAAAGTATTCACTCGTCTGCCTTCACATGCATATGAACTTGAGTGACATCCCATTCCTAATATGATAATACGATGTCGGCCCACACTTTGCAACTATTACAGCTTCAACTCCTCTGGGAAGGCTTTCCACAAGGTTCAAGTGTGCTTATGGATTTTTAAGGATTTTTGACCATTCTTTCAAAAGTGCATTTTTGAGCTCAGACACTGATGTTTGAAGGCCTGGCTCACAGTCTTTAATTTATCCCAAAGGTGTTCTATTAGGTTAAGGTCAGGAATTTGTGCAGGACAGTCAAGTTCTTCCACACCAAACTCAATCATCCATGTCTTCATATACCATGCTTTGTGCACTGGTGCATTGCTTTCACTGGATGCTGAGCCCAACTCCTTAAAACAACCCCACACCATAATACCACTTTCACCAAACTTTACACATGGCATAATATAGTCAGACAAGAAGCGTTCTCCTGGCAACCTTCAAACCCAGACTCGTCCATCAGATTAGCGTGATTCGTCACTCCAGAGAACACATATCCAATGCTCTAGAGTCTAGTGGCAGCGTGCTTTACTCCACTGCATCTAATTGTTTGCATTGCGCTTGGTGATGTAGAGCTTGGATGCAGCTGTGTGGCCATGGAAACACATTCCATGAAGCTCTCTAAGTACGGTTCTTGAGCTAATCGAAAGGCCACATGAAGTTTGGAGATCTGTAGCAATCGACTCTGCCCATTATGCGCCTCAGCATCCACTGACTCCGCTCTGTCATTTTATGTGGCCTACCACTTTGTGGCTGAGTTGCTGTCGTTCCCAGTCACTTCCACTTTGTTATAATACCACTGGCAGTTGACTGTGGAATATTTAGTAGCAAGGAAATGTCACAAATGAACTTGTTGCACAGGAAGCATCCTATTATGATATTACACTGGAATTCACTGAGCTCCTTTTTCACTTAAATTTAATTATTTGGATGGGTGACAATACTGTTGGCAATATAGTGTATTATCATGTCATTATAGTAATTACCAAATAATTTATAGTGGTTCATCGATAAAAGAAATCTTCAGACTCAAAAACTGACAATAAGCCTGTTATTTTAGTTGCAAATTGTAGGAAGCAGGAGTTTTCTCGGTTACATATATGTTGAACACAAATAAATGCATTAGACCTCAGAATTCAAAACATATTACAACAGACTGCCAACAAATACAGTATCAATTTCTTTTCACACCATTCTCTGTGTTTTTACATGTTAAAGTGGGTTTACATATTGGATCATCTAAAAAGGACAAATGATAAAGAGGTACTCATGCAGCCAGTCACTAATTGCCTCATAGACTTGCATCACACAACCTTCCTTAACCCTCCTTCTAATATTCGGATCCAAAATCCTCTTGCTGAACTTTTCAAGACTGCTAGTACATTGAAGTCACTATAGAATACATTATAAATTTGCCTCCATGTATTTAAGTAGGGCTTTTGCAAAAGTTTAAAGTGAGATTAGTAAAACTGGCGCTCTACCAATTAAGTAGAATAGCATTGGAATAATCTGTTTACCCATGGGCTACATACCTGCCTGTTAAACACATATCCATACAAACTGTAACCAGCTGATGTCCTCTGCCCAGTTACATCACGTTACATCTGCTTGTGGTGACACTCTAGCCAGTGGCTTTTAGCCAGGTGTGGAGAGGTGTGCACATGCTTACAGAGCCACTTTCCCAGCCAGGGTTGTTTGCTACACAGAAGTTATCTAGTTACTGGTGGAACGTGCTGACTGATAATCAACAGATAATATCATGTATTGTTTTGTAGATGTTGTTAAATATGATCCCATGCTCATAAGTCAGCAAGCTCATTCACACATAATGTAAATAATTAGGACTACGTTGTGCAGCACACACAGGAGGTACATGTAAACGGCACCAAGGATCCCGTGCTCAAACTTTGTTTTTCCCACCATTATTTCCTCAGATGCTGGTACACGTTGCATCACGAGTTAGTATAGTTATAGAAAAACAGCATATTCTCGACAATTGCATCTTTAATGACTGTAGAACTGTCTCCTTGTTAAATAGTCGGTCTGTTTATTCACTGCATTCCCTGAATCAACCGCCACTACATACCAAAGGCTCTGCCTCCTGGAGATCACACAATAACAAAAAACTGTGTCACTTTACCGACCGCCTAGGAAGCAGGTTTTGGATTTCTGTCCACATGGTCGTCAAAGAGGAACCGAACGAATATATATATATCCTGGATATATGCAGGATAAGAAACACCCTTCACTCTGGTTACGTTGGTACAGCACTGCCCCCGCAGTTTGCAATATCGCTACTAAAACGATAAAACGACGAACGCCATTCTGAAAAAATGACATCATTACAGAAAACAGACATCAGCCGTGTTAACACCGCAGTCGTATATAAAATATTTCAACAGGAGGAGCACCGTCTTACCCGTAGCGCGCAGGGTTCGTTTAAGATATAGCGGTCCCTGGGTGCAACTCATTAAAAAGAAGCCGTCCGTTTTAGATCATGTAGTCTCCGTTCCCTTCTGGTGATGGTAGGTGCGTGGCATTAAACTCCTCACATATTGTTGTTTGCCTACGGATATCAGAGGCGTACTGAGATAAGGGGTGTGACTGCGTATATCTTCCGGAGTGCAATGAAATATAAAAGCGCTTGTGTGTGCGTATGTGTGTCTGCGAGTAAAAGGGTGAGGTGGGCGGGAGAGAGAGAGAAAGAGAGAGAAAATGAGTAAGCAAGTGCGCGCGTTTCACGGTGACGGAGCATGTGTAATGCCACAATATTAGCACAGACCAGAGAAGAGTCGTGTGGTGTCGCATTTGTCCAGGTTTTGTTTATTCGTCAGATCTGTTGACGAAAGGATTTGATAGACTTCAAAATAACTTGTCTACGTCTAAACCATGAAGACGCAAACGATCTGCAAAAGAGCAATTATAAATAATTGGTTATTCAGAGATGAATACCTGCTGAAATAAAAAGCCATTAGACGACCATTTATAACGGAAATTGATTTAAAAGTGACCTCTAGAGACCACTAGTATGCTTTAGGAAGCCCTTAGATCACATTAGGAAAACATCAAATGCATCTGGAATCAGTCCCAGAACACCCGTTGGGCCATTAAAATGTATTACACTGTGAAATCAACGTTGTTTAAATAACATTTAGAATGCATAGAGTAATACTTTTGTTCATTCTGTTCATTCTGTTTATAATCAGATCTGCCAGAGTCGCCAGCTACACTCTGAAATGCTTTTCATCCTCTGCACTAACACAAACCAGAACTAACTTTCTTTTTCTCTCTCTCTCAGGTAATAACCGCCCACCTGTCCTGCCGAATACTGTCAGACTGTCAGGGCCTCCTCGTCACCTGGCACCAACCAGCAGTGTGACCAGAGGAGGATGGGTCTCCCTTCATGAGTCTGGTTCCTTCCAAGGTTTCTTCCTCCAGTTGAGGGAGTTTTCCTTGCCACCGTTGCCTCTGGCTTGCTCACAGGGGACAAAGTGCTGTGATTTAATGTTTTCATGCTTTTAAACTCCTGTAAAGCTGCTTTGTGACAACGTCGTTACTTGACTTGACTTGACTTGACTACTCTCAGACAGTTAAAATAAGATACACCACCACGGTTTCCAGGTTAATTCAGAGTTTGAGTGAAAAGTACACTGTCAAGAAATAAAGATATTAAGCGTATAGATTTTTGTCAATCTATAAATTAGAAAGATGCATCATTGGCCTTAAGGACATAATGGGAAAAGTATGTATTTGTACCTTTTCATACCCTAATGTTTTAAAACAGAATAATACAATATGTATGGTGCTATGACCATGTGGCACTATAAACAATTTTTTAAATGTTAAAAAAGGCTCAATGGCTTTGTTAGACTACAGTAATGGGACACCTTTTTAGTCTATAGGATGCATTTCAGGAGGGTTTACTTGAAAGCCACACTTATCAATGAATATCTTATTTGAGTACATTTATTATACTGCATAAAGTAGTAGGTCCTGATCCTGGATTATCTCTGTTAAGTAGTCTAACAAAAAAAGTTCACTGCAAATGAATATATTGCACAACCACTGCACTAAAAAAGCCCATCACTGCATTGGCATGGCAACACAGCTAGCTCCCTATCAGTTGAGCCTACCCTCCATCTGCCTGCTCCCATATGGGCCTGATATGATGCAGTATGACTAGAGCTGTTCCCACACTGCGCAAGGCTCAAGCACAATGCCAGAGAGCCAACGAGCCACGCTGAGTTACAGGCTTGGGCTTGAAACTGCCATAAATGATGCAGCACCATAATGTTAATTTCCTTTGATTTAAGCTATGCTTTGCAACACAGTCATGATTCAGCAGGGGGATAGCAGGGGACTGAGCGTACAGCCCTGGGCAGTGCCTGTGTTTAGTGTGGTGTGGTGCTTAAGGTTTTCTTGCTGATCCTGACAGACAGAGCACCCCTAGTCAGGATATCCAAAATTCCAGATAAGGAGGGAGGTGTTCAGAGCTAGCAAGCTCAGTTTTCCAATAAGTTGCTGCGGTATGATTTTGTTAAACGCTGAAGTGAACAGCAAGCCATCACCACAACAGGCGTGTGATGTCATTTTGTGGTCTGAGATGATCTGATTGCTCTGCCACATATGCAGAGTATCTCTGGTTTCTAGAAAGTGGCAGTGGATTCTCTGAGGCTAGTTTTTTTTTAGATTAGATTCAACTTTATTGTCATTGTGCAAAGCCAAGTGGTACAAAGCCAGTTACAAAGCCAATGAAATGCAGTTAGCATCCAACCAGAAGTGCAAACTACATTATTATTTACATAAAATACAAAACAGAAATGACTAATAATTTGAGGTTATTGTACACGTTGTGGTATATAAATAAATATATAGAATGTAGGTGTACACAGAATGTGAGATAAGGGGGTGGTATATAAAATAGAATATAAATTACTATACATATATACAGTAAGGAGTAAAATGCAAGATTGCACAGAGCAGCATATGTTGAACAAGTTGTAACAGTGTAAGCAATAACTACAGATATGAAAAGTGCATTATTAACAGTGTAAGCAATAACTACAGATATAAATAATGCAATATAAACAGAATTGTGAATATAAATAGAACTGTACAGGTATGAAATTACAAAGATAGATGTGCAAAAATGAGTAGTGCAACAGTAATAGTACAGTGCAGTGCAGTGAGTGCAATAATTAGGCTAAAGTGACGGTGTAGAGTTCAGCAGGGTCACAGCCTCAGGGAAGAAGCTCTTCCTGACTCTGTTGGTGTGGGAGTCCAGGCGGGACAGGACAGTGTGAAGCGCTGCAGAGATAGCATCTTCAGTTGACCTGTTCCGACGGTAGGCAAACTGATGTGGGTCCAGTGCAGCAGGCAGGCATGATCTCACATTAGAAGAAACTAGTCTTTCGAAGCACTTGGAGATGATGGGGGTGAGGGCGACGGGGCGGAAATCATTCAGGGCAAAAGCAGTCGAATGTTTCGGCACTGGAACAATGGTGGCGGTCTTAAAGATGGATGGGACGACCACCTGGGCCAGGTTGAAAATGAAGACCCCAGCCAGCTGCTCAGCACAAGCTTTAAGCACACAGCCAGGTACTCCATCTGGGCCTGCTGCCTTGGTAGGTCCATCTTGGAGATCACCTTATTCCCTCTGTCGAAGTGAGCATAAAAATGGTTGAGCTCATCAGACAGTGAGGCATCGTTGGTGTGGGGAGCAGTGCCTAACTGACTTATAGTCAGTTATTGTGCGTATGCCTTGCCACATACGCCGAGGCTCAGAGGAGTTGAAGTGCTCTTTAATCCGCTGTTTGTAGCAGTGATTAGCCTTGGAGATGCCTCTTCTGAGGTTGGCTCTGGCTAGGCTGTAAGCCTCTTGGTCACCAGATCTGTAGGCAGCATCTCTTGCTTTAACCCTTGTGCGATCTTAACATTCTGTTAACTCCCCTTGTTCTACGGGTCAAAAATGACCCGCCCTACCAAAGCCCCAAAATAAAGCAGCTTAATTGAATTGTAAATCCCAAACTGATTTTGCATGATGAAACAACCTGTTATTTATCAATTCAACTCAATTTAATTCATATATTATCATGTATTCTTTGTTACACAATACAAAAAGACAATCAGCAATAAACAGTATTATACTTTTTTTTAACCGCAATCCAACAGTTTTCATTTATTCAGTAAAAGTTTATTATGCTTTTATAAATGTGAAGTAACTACTTCTGAATAAATTATATAAAAAGGAAAAAAAACAGTCAACGAAGAGTATATTCTTTTATATTTTTATATAAAATATATAATATCTCATAAGACAATAAAACAACAAAATGTTGCTTGATTTTGTGAACAATTTTCAACATCAACTCTATTTAGCACATGTAGGCCACTATGTGCAAACATGAGAATGGACTTTGTCCAGTTGTCCATCACACGCCTTGCTGGTCTTGACTGCTGGTCTTGACGGTTGTCAAATCTCAGCATTCTTCAGAAATTGTGAAAGTTTTCCAGTTTTCTCCGTGTTTCCGGAAACCCTCCAAATTTGTATTCTCCAGGATGATTTTTTTGATGGCTGGTGTGATGAACAGGAGAAAGGTGGGTGCAATGTCCTGGACATGAGCAGTCGAATACCTTGCTGGTCCTGGAGTCATCTTTATGATGTTTGATGCTGCTTTTCTTCCCTGGTTGCTGTCTGAATTTGATGAGGACCATGCAATTTTGCTGTTCTTCGACCAAAATGTCTCTATTTCAGCTTGAGGGATTTCCTCTTCTTCATCCAAAAAAAGCATCATCCTCTGGGTTGCATTCCTCCCCATCTTCCTCTTCAGATACATCTTCAGCCTCTTGGCAGCAGAGTCAGAGCGAGCAGCAGCGTCAGAGCGAGCAGCAGCGTCTGAAACGCCAACTGAACTAGCAAATTAGCGGACTGCTAACCTCTATTTTCGCTAACCTCGATTTTCCTCTATTTTTGTTAACCTCGATTCATCTCACGTTTTCTCTCTGTTTTTCTTTTCTCCCTCTCTCCCAGAACAAGCGTCAGAGCGAGCAGCACCTGAAACTCCACCTGAACTAGCAAATTAGCGAATTACTAACTTGACACATCTCACGCTTTTCTTCTCTCTTCTCTTCTCTCCTATTTTTCTGTTTTCTCCGCTCCCTCTGTCTCAGAACCAGCATCATGGCATCCCCGGAACAACGCGCTCTCCAGTCGCTGAGCACGGAGCTGTTTCGGTTGGACCGGCAGATCTTCGCCCTCGTGAGGAGACAGGAACAGCTCCTCCAGCAGAAGACGCAGCTCGAGTCCTCCCTGGAGGCCTCACTGGCGGCGATCGCTCCGGCCTCGTCCCGCCGTATTTGTTATCGGTAGCTCTATTGTCCGCAACATTAAATTACCCCGCGCCAGTGTGTCATGTTTTCCAGGAGCTCGTGTCCTGGACATCGCCAGGCGTCTACCCTCGGCCCTCAAACGTAACGCCTTCGAGACCGTGGTCATCCACGTCGGAACCAACGACATCTCTGCCCGGCGTAGCGAGGTCCTGAAGGAGCACTACCGTTTGCTGCTGGACACCGTGAGGAAGGCGACCGATGCCAGGATCGTCATCTCCGGCCCCCTGCCCACCTACAGGAGAGGATCGGAGCGGTTCAGCAGGCTCTTCGCGCTGCAGTCCTGGTTCCGCGGTTGGTGTGCCATCAACGGTCTCGGCTACGTGGACAACTGGGCTTCGTTCTGGGAGCAGCCAGCGCTGTACCGGAGGGATGGCCTGCACCCCAGCCATCGCGGAGCGTTCGTCCTCTCACGGAACATCGAGAGGGCTGTCCGCTGACTGCACAACGGAGGCCACGTAAATAGCGACGATATTATCTAGATATAGTAATAGTGAGACTGTAACTGTTACCGACAGAGTCGTTACTTAGATACAGATATACCGAGACTGTAACCATTGCCGACAAAGAGTCGTTACCTAGATACAGATATACTGAGACTGTGTCATTGCCCCGAATTAAACGCAGACTAAGAAATTCTCGAACAGCTTGTCCAGATAACTTAATTAATATAAAAATATCAAACCCAGTATCTAGCTGCAGCATCTCTGAACTAAAGTTTGGTTTGTTTAATATAAGATCCCTTAACTCTATGGCTCTTATTGTAAATGATACAATAACGTATCAAAAATTTGAAGTACTATGTCTCGTAGAAACATGGGTTAAACCTGAGGAATATTTGGCATTAAATGAAGCCACTCCTATAGGAGAATGTCCGGTAAAGGAGGGGGCATATGTGTCATTCATAAAAATTCATTAGACATCATTAAGAAACACAGTCTCACTTTAAATTCTTTTGAATGTCTTTACATAAACATCACCAACCCGACCACTAACAGAAGTGTAGTCACCCTAATCAGCATTTATAGACCACCAGGACCCTATTCTGAGTTCTTAAAAGAATTCAGTGACTTTGTTGCAGATCTAGCAGTGAGCACTGAGAAACTAATAATTGAGGAGATTTTAATATTCACTTTGAAAACTCAGCAGATCCATTAAAAAAGGCTTTCTCATATATCCTAGACTCTGTAGGCCTCACTCAGAATGTAATAGGGCCTACACATTCCTGTAATCACACACTAGATCTAGTTTTGACTTTAGGTGTTGATATACATAATCTTACTGTTCTTCCTCAGACTTCAGTAGTTTCAGGTCACTACCTTATTTCATATGAATTGAGTCTTAGTAAAAATGTATGTACATCACCCCGTTATTGCATGAAACTCGATCACATGAAATTCGATCACATCAGTCCAGTTTTATCAGCGCTACACTGGCTTCCTGTTAAATTCCTTATCGACTATAAAATTCTATTACTGACGTATAAAACCCTGCACGGTCTCGCACCGGAGTACCTGCAAGATCTTATTTCCTATTATGAACCGCCACGCTTACTCAGATCACAGGATGCTGGTTTTCTAATAGTTCCAAAAATTCAGAAGACTACAATGGGGGGAAGAGCTTTTTCCTACAAAGCCCCCAAACTGTGGAATAATCTCCCAGTTAATGTTCGGGACTCTGACACAGTCTCAATATTTAAGTCCAGACTTAAAACGTACTTGTTCAGTTTAGCTTTTGGTGACTGAGCTATGCTTCTCATCCACTGTATTACTCCAAACCTGAACTAGCCTTGTTTTTTTTTTCTCCTTCTTTCTGAGGTAAAAACCGCCCACCTGTCCTGCCGAATACTGTTGAAGGACTGACCACCAGTACCCTCTTGTTACCTTGTAACCTCTTCATCTATGTCATCTGCTGCACCTTGATTGCATTACTGTATCATCCAGATGTAGCACGTGTGCAGCTTCTCTCCTTTTAGTTCTTTTTGTTTATACTCAAGATCTGTCAGAGTCACCAGCTGCACTCTAAACACTCCATATCCTCTATACTAACCTAAACCAGAACTAACTCTGTCTCTGTACTAACCCAAACCAGAACTAAGTCTGTTTTTCTCTCTCTCTGAGGTAATAACCGCCCACCTGTCCCGTCGAATGCTGTTGGAGGTCCGACTGCCAGGGCCTTCTCGTCACCTGGCACCAAACAGCTCTCCTCTCTCTGCTACACCTCGACTCCTCTGTACTAACCCAAACCAGAACTAACTTTGTTTTTCGTTTCTCTCTCTCTCTCTCTCTCTCTCTCTCTCTCTCTCTCTCTCTGAGGTAATAGCCACCCACCTGTCCCGCCGAATACTGTAAAAGACAGACCACCAGGGCCCCCCGTCACCCGGCTCCAACCAACGCTCCTCTCCATTTGTGCCGTTTGCTCCACCTTGACTGCATCACAGTATCACCCACCTGATGTAGCACCTGTACAGCTTCTAAAGCTTTTACCTTCAGACTCAGCTTTAGTTTATAAACTTCAAGTATTGTTCGACCAGAGGAGGATGGGTCACCCCTTGCGAGTCTGGTTCCTCCCAAGGTTTCTTCCTCCAGTTGAGGGAGTTTTTCCTTGCCACTGTTGCCTCTGGCTTGCTTACAAGGGATAAAGTGTGTGATTTCATGTTTTTCATGCTTTAAAATTCCTGTAAAGCTGCTTTGTGACAACATTGTTGTAAAAAGCGCTATACAAATAAACTTGACTTGACTTGACTTGTTCCTCCTGAGCTCCTGAAAATATCTCATCCAGTACCTGTTTGGCAGTGAAACGTTTTCTCATGGCTTCAGCAAAGAACCAACTAGGGGTACTTTGATTCAGGGTACCTTTATACCCTCTATACTGAATTTGTTTTTATCATGTCTGAGATTTTTGTTTTTTGTTTTGTTTGGGAGCTTGTGTGATTGGGTTAGCTGCAGGTCAAGAGTGCAGGTGCAGGTCAAATGCAAGTTCTAGTTTCTTTGATGTGTGTGTGTGTGTGTGTGTGTGTGTGTGTGTGTGTGTGTGTGTGTGTGTGTGTGTGTTAGAGAGTTTGCGTGTGGCCTTTGAAAATTTTCTGGTGTTTAAGTACTTTAATAATTCACGGGTCAAAAATGACAATCTTTGTACCCTAGTGGTTTACAAGCCCACATGGAAACATAAACAAAAACAAAGTATAACTTTTCTATTGATGGGGTCCCTTTAGGAAAAGTCATAAAATTTCAAAAAGTTTAAGGTTTAAGGTAATTTTTCTATAACATGGTAGCGGGTCACTTGTGACCCACAAGACAACACAAGGGTTAAGCAGAAGGCAAACCTCTCTGTTCATCCAAAGCTTCTGATTTGGGAAGATTTTTATTGTTTTGTGGGTTGTCACTCTGTCCACACAGCTGTTAATATGTTTCAGGACAGAGTTTGGGTACATGTCAATGTTTGTGTGTGAGCCTGTGGGGTCTGCTGGGGTCCCACATTGCCTCAAGATAATAAATGTGGACACCCCTGTGCTACATATTGGTCATGGCATATATGAAATTAAGCAAATCACAGTTATAGGCATTCAGTGCCTTGTCATGTACACCTTGCAGTATTAAAAATAAACTTTTATTTAAAGATCCGGAGGTTATGAAATTTTTGTGCATGTTAAAAAAATACAATATTTACAATATATTTTCTTTTCTAAAATCCATACATACAAGCTTTAATCTGATTGAAAAAGTATCTTTCCATATAGGCATAATGGAGTGGAGTGAACAGTGAAACTGCATTAGAGTGGAGTAGGAGAGAATATGCAGAGAGGGGAGTTTGTCTGTGAAGGAGGGGCATGTACCACAGATCCACTCCCCCGGGAACTTTGGAGAAGCTGGTTTGCAGCATTGCATAATCATCAGTTTATTTTTACATCTTGCACACGTGGGCAGTAGGACTTGGCATTGTCAATGCAATGGGTAGAATTTGGTACACTTTGCAAGTACAGTACTTTTATATTACACAATCAGTGTTTTGCAACAACAAAAGGGTTAAGCAGAATGATGGAGGCTGTATATGTGTTCTCATGGTTTTTGTTTGTTTTTTTGTTCAATTTTTTTCTTGTACATTAATTTGACTTTTTTGGGAAAGGAAGATTGAAATTTGATCTATAATTATGGTTCTATAAATGTGGTTCTGTCTCTTTACAAAGGCTGTATGGTAATGCCTGAGATGTGTTGCCAGGCCACTCTGGAACATAGAAAGAGAGAAGAATTGTTCGTTTTTTTATTTATTTAGGTTGTTCATAATCTTGCTCAAACCTGCTTGGAATATCTGGGAATGTTTGTAAGTCGCTGTAACACGGGAGGGTGACGTGACGCAGAAGGTGGATAGTCTTTTTATTAATGAAATACGACATACTAAAGAAAAACAAAAGAAAACAATAAATTAATAAAACAAACCAATACAAAGAAACCAAGAAGACAGAGACGTACCATGAAACAGAAAACGGAAACAAAAACGACTCAAATACAAGGGCACAGAAATAGAAACACTAAACAAGAAACAGAAAACGAACGACAAAAACAAGAGGAACTGGAAGGAATAAATACAGGCAGGAAAAGCAGGGCAGGGCATGACAGAACCCCCCCTTAAAAGCGCAGCTCTATAGACGCGAAAGTGAACATGCCCCAGGAGCCCATCTTAAAGGGGAGGCCAGGAAAACAAAACATGAACAGGAAACTGGAAGTGGAACTGAGGACAAGACTGAACAGGGGACTGGACTACAGACTGGACTGGGGACGGAACAGGACACGGGATACAAGACTAAACAGAGGGCTGAGCGAAAGACTGGAAAGGGGACTGAATGGAAAACGGAACACCAGACTTGACAGGGGAGCAAACAGCAAACGGAACACAAGACTGGACTGGGGAGGGAACAGGAAATGGGACATGAGACTGAACACCAGACTGGACTAAGGATAGGACACTGGAATAAACAGGGTATGAAATGCAAGACACGACAGGAGACTGGACAGGGGAACGGATATGATACGGAAAACAGGACTGGACAGGGGACATAACAGGAGACTGGACTGGCATGACAGGAGACGAAAACAGGGATGACAGGGGTAACGGAAACAGTAACTGGGACGGAGACAAACAGGGGACAAACAGACTTACAGGAACAGGGACAAAGAAACCGGTGGGAAACCGGGACAGGAACAGAGAAAGTGACAGGAACCAGGACATACACAGTGATGGGGACAGACACAAGACCAGGAATAGGGGACGAGACAGGAGCAGAATAAGGAACATCAACAGAACCTTGAACAGAACAGGGAACAGAACAGGGAACAGAACGATGAAGCGCCCGGGGCGCAGAGTCAGGAAGCGCCACAGGAGCAGTGGGAGCTGCAGCGATGCCCACGGGAGTAGCGGGAGCTGCGGCGATGCCCACAGGAGCAGCAGGAGCTGCGGCGACGCCCTTTGAGGCAGTGAGAGCTGTGACGACACCACAGGAGCAGCGGGAGCTGCGGCAACACCCTGGGAGGCAGCGGGAACAGCAGCGACACCCACAGGAGCAGCGGGAGCTGCGGCAACGCCCTTGGAGGCAGTGAGAGCTGCGGCGACGCCCTTGGAGGCAGTGGGAGCAGCAGCGACACCCATGGGAGCAGCGGGAGCTGCTGCGACGCCCTTTTGGGGGCAGTGGGAGTTGCAGGAGCTGTGGCAACACCCACGGGAGCAGCAGGAGCTGCGGGAATGCCCTCAGGGGCAGCG
Source organism: Megaleporinus macrocephalus (assembly GCA_021613375.1). Lineage (NCBI taxonomy): Eukaryota > Metazoa > Chordata > Actinopteri > Characiformes > Anostomidae > Megaleporinus > Megaleporinus macrocephalus. The sequence continues at coordinate 21,191,698 of CM038710.1, forward strand.
GGAGAAACAGGAGAAGGTGGAAGAGTAGCTGGGGCAGGTGTCACCCTGCCTGTGGGTCCCAGGCCACCAGGGGGCGACACAGACACAGCGACCACCCTACAGGAGCCCATCCAAACCCTTGGTGGCACTGAGGCGTAATCAGCCTTCCCTGCATGACCTGCAGACCCCGACTGATGAACTCCACCAGAGCTGCCCTCCAGCTCCCCCAAAAAATTTCCTCCTGCTGGATGGGTTGCCCAGACACTTCTTCCGAATTTGGCCGCCTCCTCGGTGGCCATCTCCACGGCGATGAGCTCAAACAGCTCTGTGGGGGGACAATTATCTTCATCGTAATATGGTTCCAGGTAAAAGGATTCGCTGCATCGTTTAGGTCGTTGGATATCTAATGCAGGAGAGTGGATACATGCGTGTAGTCCTTTTATTAACAAAATATGACATGACTAAAGATAAACAAAAGGAAACAATAAATAAACAAACAAACCAAGAAGACAGAGACGTACGATGAAACAGAAAACTGAAACAAAAAAAGCTCAAATACAAGGGCACAAAAACAGAAACACCAAACCAGAAACAGAAAACGAACGACAAACACAAGAGGAACTGGAAGGAATAAGTACACAGGATAACGAGAGGGAAACAGCTGACTAATGATCAATGAAAAACAGATGAGACAGGCGGGGCTAAGGCAGAGCAGAGAACAAAGGGAGCACATGACCAAACAAACAGAAAACATGGCGAAAAACATAAACACAAGCACATGGCAGATGTAAAGACACGTAACAAAGGGCAGGAGAACGTAAACAAAGACAGACAGGCAGGAAAAGCAGATGGCTCAAGAGAAGTTTTCCGAAATGACAAATTTTATGTGAGCATGTGACATAAAAATACATGCATTCTTATTAAAACACTTATTTTATAAATAAGTTTGAAAAGTTACTCTGTTATCCATAGGCCAAAATGCAATGCAAAGGCCAAAAATGATATAGGTCAGAATTCTTCTATCGCACTTTCTTTTTGGCAAAGAAAAGAATACTAAGAGTTCTCAGTCTAGACAAAATACAAACACTTTATGAGGGAAACTAAGTTGGATACAAACTACTGATGTGTCAGAAATGCTCCTCTAATCACTGTAATACCCTACTTTACAAAAAGGATGATTATTGGCTTTTGGACCAAGGGTAACCAAGACTTTCAAATACTACCCTGGACCCCTAATTCCATAGACTTGAAACTAATTGAGCATCTGGGCCCCACCTCAATCGTTGTGTTCAGTCTATGGATCCTCCTCTACATACACTCCGTGCTGCACAGAGTGATTATTCTGGATATCAGCTGGTGGTTATAATATTGTGATTCGACTGTGTAGTTACAGCATTTAAAAAAAACAATGACCGCATTACTTCTTTTTTGTTCTGTTTTGCCAACAAAGAGAAAGAGTTGTGTAAAATGCACTATTGGTACAGTAAAAACAAAAGTGTTAGCCAGAGCTAAATTAGTGTCCTTTTAGTTTCACTGTTTTCTTTACAAAGCTTATTTGATTATGTTTCTAAAAGCAGGCATTGTTGAACTTGGTATGACAATAGTACAAGCCCAAGAAACAAAGTCTGCTCTGACTGGATTTCTATACTATTATTTGCTAGGTTAATGCTAATTCTGTCCTTAAATTTATTTTGCTGCCATCTCCTTTTGTGAGACTTTCTATGACAGCACAGCTGCAATCGCTTATTGAAAACGTTGCATTGAGTAGGGTCTGTAGATTGAACATGAAACAGTCTACAGTTCGGACAGCCATGAGCTACCCACTTGTAGAATGATGGTAAGTTAATACTAATTCCAATACGTAACAAAGTTTGTAGCGTCAAAATTATATTTGGCATTGCTCTTGCATAAGATGCTATTGCACATATACATATTTCAGCTTGACACAAGAAATATAAAAATCAAAATGTGTTGTAAGAATAAGTGCAAACCTTATTAACAGCCATATTTTGTATGTGTATTGTTTTGTTCTTTTTACACGAGAACTGGATGAAAAGTAACATAGAACCCATTAAAAAATGTTCTAGGCTGCTACTATAGACCTGTGTAAACTCATAAAGTAGGTCACCTCATACTGAAAGTCTGAAAATAACTTTCCTAAATAAAATCCCTCTCTCTGCATGTTGAAGTTATGGATGGGTCTGTAAATGTGATTCTTGCCAACTTTGTTTTTTCTCTTCATGAACATGTAACAAATGATTCTTAATGCACATTAAGCATTTTGGCTATTTTATTAAAGTTTATTTGCATATGTCATGGGAAAAGTTATTACATTTTAAACATTTTAACGTTATAAACGTTTTTAAACTGTTTCCGTTTTTTTCTGTGGTTTAATTTTTGGGTGGGACAAATTTACCTGTTTCTGATATTGGGTTGTAACACGTTAGAGACTGCTTTATGTAAGGCAGCTGCTGCTGCAGCAGTAGTAAACAAGGCTACTCCACCCATACAGCACAATCAATGATTCAACTCACTTCTTATTCACACAGGGTAGTGGATTTTCCAAACCGAAAGCAGAGCCACATAACTGATGCATGTTCCATGCTGGTAGTCCAGCTACCAAATCCACACAAATCTTTGTTGCAATTCTTCCCTTTATTTACTGTACTTGTAATGTTGAAGCAGGCAGGAGAGGCCGATACAAATGCAGATGTTTATTGAAGCTCATACTTAATTCAGAAAACAGGGATCCAGAATGACCAAATAGTCGTCACATACAAACACATCAACATCACATCCACATTACACTGACAATGGCAGGAAGGAGACAAACTCAGAGCAGGAGAGGGCGTAAAACGAGGGCGGAGACATGACCAAAACAAAAACATGAGCACATGACTAGGACCAGGGTATGTAAACAAAAAAGGAAACAAACTGGACAAGGCTACATAGACTTAGACAGAACACTGAAAGGGGAAACAGAGAGGAAACTGAAAGTGTACAGAGCATTGGACTGTGGACATTACAGGAGATAAGACAGCAAACTGGACAGGGGATGAGCCAGGGAACTGGACAGGAGATGAGAACAATGATGACGGGAGACATGAACAAAAATAGTTATTGGGAAGAAACAGACAGACTAACAGGAATGGGAATCCAAAAACCATAAGAAACAGGGACAGGAACACAGACAGTGACAGGAACAAGGACATACACAGTAACTGGGACAGACACAAAATCAGGAACAGGGCAAGGGGACTTAGCAGAAACAGGGTGAGGAAACTGAACAGGAACAGGTGCAGGGCTTGAACCAGGAGCAGGGCGTGGACCAGGAGCAGGAGTAGGAGTAGGGCGAGGACCGGGGCAGAAACAGGAGCAGCCGCTCAGCCAATTTCCCCTCTTTTGCTGCATCAGCAGCAGCCATCCTGCAGCCAGCTAAGCAGCATCCTCTGCTATCAGTGCTAAAATTTCCACACTGTATCCTTGTTAGGTCTAGGATTCTGTAATGTTGAAGCAGGTTGATGCAAAAAAATAAAAAAAACAGGGATCCAGAATTACAAAACAAGAACCAGTCATCACATACAGACATAACATCATATCCACATTGCATCGACAATGGTAGACAAGGACAGGGAACAGAGAGTATAAGTAGACAAGGAGGAGACACAAACTAGTAGGCAAGGGGTGTTACACCAGGGCACAGACAAGGAGCACATGATCAAAACATGAGCACATGGCTAGGACCAGGGAATGTAAACAAAGACAGTAACAGACAGAAGGCAGACCATGACAGTACATGTCATGTACAGGTACAGGTGCAGAACAAGATAGTCCAACTTAAACAGATTCTTAACTTGAGAGCTTTACAGGGGTTGGACAATACAGCATCAATTTGTCTTGGGAATGACAAGAGTCATGCACAGTGGTCAAAGGAATTTTAAGCCATTCTTCTTGCAGGACTGTGGCCAGGTCACTACGTGATGCTGATGGAGGAAAACGTTTCTTGACTCGCTCCTCCAAAACACCCCAAAGTGGCTCAATAATATTTAGATTTGCGCTCCTTGCACCATTGAAACCAGGCCGTGTATATTGACCCTGTGGAGCTCCTGATGGACAGTTCTGGTGGAAACAGGAGAGTTGAGGTGCACATTTAATTCTGCCATGATTTGGGCAGCCGTGGTTTTATGTTTTTTGGATACAATCCGGGTTAGCACCCCCACATACTTTTCAGACAGCTTTCTCTTGCGTCCACAGTTAATCCTGTTGGATGTGGTTCGTCCTTCTTGGTGGTATGCTGACATTACCCTGGATACCGTGGCTCTTGAGACATCACAAAGACTTGCTGTCTTGGTCACAGATGCGCCAGCAAGACGTGCACCAACAATTTATTCTCTTTTGAACTATGGGTATGTCACCCATAAGGTTGTGTGCATTGCAATATTTTGAGCAAAACTGTGCTCTTACCCTTATCTTTAACCTTCACACTCTGCTCTTACTGGTTAAATGGGCAATTAATGAAAATTGGCCACCAAACTGGTCCAATTTAGCTATGAAACCTCCCACACTAAAATGACAGGTTGTCCTAACCCTGTACATTTATCTCCACATTTCCCCAAATCTAAAACTCTGCACGACAGCGCTGTCACAAAAAACGCACGGCTCTCTCCTCCCAATAAGCCCCACCACCGTCCAATATTTACATTAATAACACGTGATATCTATCATTTGAGTTTTCATGGTTCACAATGCATTAACGACAAATCTACTACTGTCCAAATATCATAAATATATATTTTGAATGCATATAAATGAATTAAAACACGGAGCTATAACCAATGCAATGAGGAAGCATTTGGCTCCTGCATTACTGGCCCCTAATTGTTCTCATAGGTCTAACTGTAAAACAAATATTATTTATTTGTACCTTTAATACAATATACTAGACCCTAAAACTTTAAATGTCTCCAAAAGTAAAATATAAACCTAAATGAAATGTCTTGAAAGAGTGACATCGTTGCAGCTCAGTATTTACCACTAGCTCATTCCCTTTCCAGTAGAATATTTTCGTGATGGGCCTGTCTAGGATGTTGGTTTTGATTTTAATGAGTATTTGATGGACAAAACCCTAGTTTCTTGATGTTGTAGACAATTTTTGTTGAAGCAGGTACTATTTGGTACGCCTCTTCCAGAATAAATCTTATATATAGTACCTGTCTCCATCAATAGAGGTCATCCTTATTGAATATCCTAGGAGGTAATGATGGTTTCACCTTCAGTAATAGGAGATGACTGGGCATCAAGGCCTCCAAATCATTTGGATCACAGGATGCCCTAGTAAGAAGTTGACTGTTAAGAATTGATTCCATGATATGAAGATTTCCTCAAAAATCTAATTAGTCATTCCCATACCCCTCCATGGTGGGAGCCTAAACATCCACTTAATTTGACATTGACAACAATGTTTTTCAGCCTTTGATGTGTTCTATTCAGCAATAGCTCTCTGTAACTCACATTCTGCTCCAATTAAATTTGTACCATTGTCTGAATGGAGCTCTGTAACTGTTCAGGCTACAAAACGGGATAGCATTTATGCATGAGTCTGTGTATAGTGTTGAAGCAAGCTCAATGTGTACTGCATGTGTGGCCAAACAAGTGAGGAGAACTCTATACTGCCTAAGGAGGCTTTTTTCAGGCTTCACCTTGAATGATGCAAAATAATCAACACCTTTAGAGCAGGGTGGATTATCTGGTGTGGCTTTCTGCAGGACTTTCTGTTACTTTCTCACAGCTCCATGCGACACTTAACACACTTGAAAATAACCTTTCTAAAGGCTGCATTTGCCCCAGGAATCCAGAATCTGTCGTAGTTTCAAAAGCATATGATTTCTCTCTGTGTCCAGTTTCCTTGTGAATCTTTCTTAAGATTAACAATGGAAAGGTTTTTTTCCATGTGAGAAATAGTTGGTGCTCTAAGAGGAGCCACCATGGCCTTAGCCATCATGAACACACAGTAGGACTGGTCATTCCTGTTTCGGAGAAGAAGGTAACAATCATATGCATCTTTACTTGCATCGGCAAAGTGATGCAACTGAGCAAATGTATGCTCTCCTAAATTTTCAGATTTAAAGCATTTTACCATAGAGAAGTCTTTCAGCACCACTAGTCCATCCAATCACTTATACCACTGGCCTTTCATGTGTTCTAGCAGCTTATCATCTTTATTTTACAGCTTTATTCTACAAAGATTTTACAGAATCCTTTTTGCAGGTAGGATTATGGGAGACAAAATTCCCAATGGGTCATATATTAAAATGACAACAGAATAACCCTCTTCTAGTCACTGGATAGTCCTTGATAGCGATTATAAACTTGTTTATCTCTATCCAGGTCTAAGCTCTTTACCTCACTAGCCAACTCCTTTGCGATTGTTAGACACCCAATTGGCACAATGTTTTGTTAGATTTTGATAAATTTCTATGACTTCCTTTTCAGTGGCCACTGATTAAAAAAAAATCTACATAAACATTCTGTAGCAATGTTTCTACAAACTGAGCTTTGAACTGACCACTGTGTTCTTTTTCTCACATTTCCTCAATGCGAAGCTGGCACAACTTGGTGAAGATGTAGCACCAAACAAGTGCATAGTCATTTTGTAGTCCATGTTGGCAGCATTATCCAATTCCCACAAGTAACTCACTTCTGTCATTGTGTTACAGCATCCAGTCAAAAAACATGAGAAAGCATGCAAAGCTTCAGCATCTTTGTGGGACACCAATTCTGGACTTTGTTCAGGTATGCAGTAGCAATCTGATAGTCATTTGCAAAGTGCTTTTTGAGAAGCTGTTTGGCTCTGTAATAACCCTTTCTTGGTTCCATGTGAAGACAGCTTTTGATCAGGTCTTTAGGCTGCCCACTTGTGAATAGCTCTAGTCTTTGGAACTATCAGTGAATGCTTCCACATTGTGTTCAAAGGCTCTTACATTATAATCGAGGGGGTCTCCACTGAAGACGGGAAATGGCAATGTAGACATTCTCTGCTGCTTTAACATAAGCTTAGTAATGTTGTTTTGACAAGCCATCACATTACACAGAATTTCTACAACACAATCTTCAGTAGCTTGCATGCTTGATTGATTCACCTCAACTGGGTGTGGTTGAAGCGGACCGTATGCTGTAACATCATCAGCAGTCAGTTGCAGTAGAAAACCTGATTCCAAGTCACAAATGGAGCTAAATGGTGTCATCCCTTCCAGAATGATCCAAAACTTTAAGCTTGGCATCAGAGGCAGCGAAGGCAATTTGTAACTCTTGTAGCTCCTTTTTTGCCCTCAACTCAGCTTCCTGACGTTTAATGCACCAGCCTTCAGCAATACAAAATTTCCCCATCTTAGCTGTTGACAGTTTGGTAGGCTGATGTAAAACAAAGACAATGTCCTGTCCTGAAGTCCTTTCTTGAAACCCATTACTTGTCTGATAAGGAGCGAAAGGTTTTTCTGACTAATGAAGTGGGTTTTCCAAACCAAAAGCATCGCATAACTAATGCATGTTCCATGCTGGTAGCCTATCTACCAAAACCACATGAATCAAAGATCAAGGCCATCTACTATTGGTTTTTGTCCTCCTCCCTTGCATACAGAGATTTCTCAGGATTCTCCAAATTGTTGTACCATTATGTTCCATGTACCATGTTGATGCCATGCAGTGATATACATCACAGTAACATACTGGGTTTTATTGTAGTACTGCCAGAGGGGATGACAGTTATGGCATTGATTTGTAGTTTTCTGTCTTTTCCTTTGTGCACAGAGACTTCTCTGGATTCCCTTAATCCTTTGATAATTTTATTCACTGTAGGGGGTGAAACATCTAAAATCTTTGCAATTACTTACTGAGAAACATTTTCAGAACTTTTCATGATGCCTTTTCACCAAAATAACCATTCTTACTCATAAAGGTCTATGCTTTTCCTGGATGCTTCATATACATTCAAGTACGATTGCATCACCTCTTTAAGATTAAGATTCTTTTTTTACATTCAGCAATGTTGCTAGTCTTAAATTGCTCCTGTCCCAACTTTTTTGAAACATGCTGCTGGCATTAAATACAAAATGGGCATTTTTTTTAAACAATAACATTTCTCAGTTTCAACATTGTTGTCTTTTAACTATTTTCAATTAGATATAGGGTTTAATGATTTGCACATCAATGCATTCTGTTTTTATTTACATAATTTACATTTTTGCAAAGGGGGTTGTATATGTAAGTATCAAATATTGTACATGTTTGGACCATGATGTAAAGTACAACTTCTGTTTAAATGTAGCAAAAACAAAGATATATGTCGCCTTTTGAACAGTCACAATAAGCATAAGATACGGATTATAATTACATACTTGGGACTGAACAAGAGACTGGACAACCGATGGGAAAAAAGATTTGAACAAGGGTTTGCAGGCGGAACACGACATGGAAGGAAATACCAGACTGGATAGAGGTAGAAACACAGGACAAGACGGCAGGCATGACAGAAAGCTGGACGGGACCTGGGAAGACAAGAGACAAATCATTACAAAATAACAAACTGCCTCGAAAACAGAATCACTAGACTGGATACGAGACAGGGGACAGCAGGGGATAGGACACAGTGACTGGGACAAGGATGAACAGACCGAAGGGGACAGAAATGGAAAGCCCAACAGAGACAGGAATGGGGACACAGACAACGACAGGGACTGGAATGAGCACAGTTACCAAACTCGCGCACACAGACGAGAAGCAGCAGTTGGAGAATAAAGTGAATCAGACAGTGTGCTCTTAAAAAAGAAAAGTCAGGTCCATTGCATGGCCAACACACCCTCACACCTACAGGCAGTTTAGCGTGACCGATCAACCTAACATGCATGTGTTTGGATGTGTGGGAGGAAAGCAAAGTACCCGGAGGAAACCCACTCAAGCACGGAGAGAACATGCACACTCCACACAGAACGGCACCGGATATCTCATATGTGTGTGAGATTGTTCCTAATACAATTTCAGTCCTAGCTGGACAACCAAGACAAGTGAACAAGATAACGTGTGGAGGAATACAAGAGGGAGATAAACAAATCTTTTTTAAGATTTCCAGTCACAGTGTTGCCCAACCTTGAATTTGGATTAATAGTCTGAAATGACTTTAAAATGTAGTTTTTTTATGAGCTGTTCTCATTTGGGTGCTCAGCACCCCTAAACCTTGGGTGCAGAACCCTAGGGCAAGGAAGAGTTAGCTAGTGCTAGTGGTGAGAAACACAGAATATCTTAGCCAGGACCAGGCGGACCTCCATGGTCTGGTGAGCACCGTTGGGGCGGGCTTGTCAGCACCAGCGGTTACCTGAGGGAGAAGCACACCGGTTAGCTGTAGCAAAGATAGCCTAGCTGGGCAGGGGGTGAATTTGGCTTAGAAGAACTTGATCCCGTAGCACTTGACTGATTTTGTGGTGGGTCTTGGCTTGGGTTAGATCAAGGCTTGTAGACAGACTGAAGACCTCTAAAGCTTTGGTTGGGCATGGAAGAACGGGACTTGGTGCAACTCACAGAACACAGATGAAACCTTGACAGCTTTGGCTTGGCAGGGGAGTTAGCGTAGCAACGCTACGTGTAGGTGTTAGCCAACTAGCCAACTTACCTGCTTAAGAAAGACCATTCAAATCTTTAGGATTAAAACCTAATAATTATAGGAACTGAATTAATATGTAACATTAGAGTCCACAAGATCCTTGTAGAACACCCTTAGATTACATTAGAAACTTTTTATGGGGGCATACAATAAGCTTTTTTTGGCAATGTTTACATATTACATCCAACTCTTTTATTAAAAAAAGTATTTTTAATTTTTTTAAGTATTTATAATAATATAATTTGAATCTTGACCAGTGGTCCCTACTCTGATAATTTTGACCAGAACTGAACAGTTTTGTCAATTATGACAATTTGTCAAAAAGCCATATTAAGGGGAGCCTTGCCATTTCCTAATAATTGCAATGTTCCAAAGCCTGACTGCATTATGCCAGAGAGGAAGGAGGTCAATTGAGGGAGGTCAGTTGAAGTTAACGGATATTAAAAAAAGATTTCTCAAAAAAGATTTGTCTTTTACATCCATTTATTTTGGAATGTAGTTCAAAGACTGGAGTTGAAAAGGGTTCAAATGTATGAAGCATGGTGTTAAAACAATTGACATTATTCTGTGTTGAGAGAACCCATTGATTTGTGTGCACAAAAGGACTAGGACCGGTTATAAACTCTCATTTTTTTCTAGAGGAGCTTGACAGGCACCCCCTTATTTTCAGCTTCTGCATCCTCTAGCATCTCCCCAAAAATTCACTTACACTAAATACATAGATGCAGGCCAGAGTAATAAAACATTATTTTAAACTGTATATTCTGTATATACTGTATATAACTGTATATAAGAAATGGGTTTTGTTACAGTGTTTTATTAGTGAGAATTCTGTTCATGCTAGTAATATGATTCTTCACCCTGTGCTTGATATGTATTATATATTATATATTTATATTTTATTCTTACTGGAGGACGCCATCCCACATCTGATCAACAGTGTAACTGTGGTCAAAAGAAGAATCAACTGAAGCCATGACTGAGCGAAACAGAAGACATGAACCTAAGGGAGATAACCATTAGCAACAGGCTTCACGCTACCTTGGACCCCCAGCACAACCAACCTCACCTCGCAACACAGAACAACACATAAAACACACACATGTAAACAACTTAAAACAGTATCTTTTAACTGGGGTGCATGACACCCTTACACGTATGGCAGCTCCTAGTTGGCTGTACACTTTGAACACTCTCTGCATCTATAAACAGAAAAAAATGGTTCTCGTTAGAGATGGGCCGTTCAGCATTTTTGAGGCCGCTTCCGATTGCCGATCACCTTTCAACGCAATCAGCCAATAGCCGATACGGATCAAGAGCAGGGCTATATGCCGCGCCAGGGCTACATGCAATTATTAGCACAAGCAAGTCATGAAACATGGTCGAATCAGGTTATTACCATTTTAACGAGCTCATGTGAAACGGCATAATATTTTTAACTAAATCAGAAGTTGAACATAGCGTGGATCAAGGTGGAATATTAAGCAGCAGAATGCCACGTTTTCTACTGCTGAGAAGGGCTGGTTATCTAGCGCCATAAACGTAATTCACTTTGGCTGTGGTTCGTTTAGCTTTTTGGCTGTTGCTGCTGTACTGTTCGTACCATTTAAATGTGGTCTGCACGGTGTTCTGGGTATTTGTTTTGTGCTAGCTGCGTGTGCTAGCTCTGCTGTTTGCTGATACTCACTGTATTCAGCCATGTGGTGTACTCTTAAGTGTCGTATCAGATTAGTAGTGTTAAATGTCTTTGTCTTGGTTCCCTCACAAGACGCAGATTTCCTTAATTTTACAGATGTTACAAACTGGCCTGGATGAGAGTCACATACACAGATAGATGACATGTTTTCTATCCGCACATGCAGTGAACGCCGTAAAATGTTCCAGCGTCAGTCTGTGAAAAATGAAAGGGTATGTATTTCCACCCAGTGGTTCAGATAGGAATTGCAGGGAGTTGGCCGGAGGACTCCTCTTTCTGGATGAAACGCTAGCTGGAAAACAAAAACGTCATCGATCAACTAAATTGGAGAACTATTGGCTGATCGCTGCTCATATATTTTGATTAAAAACCGGCCGAAACAATACATGGTCGATCGATTCTTCCATCTTTAGTTCTTGTATAGCATCTCTTAGTCAGTATTGAAACTATTAAAACCAAAGTTCAATAGTTACATATTTATAACAACATTTATATACACATTTAAAACATCTCACCCTACAAGATTCTTAATAAAATCAATAGCATTTAACTAAGTAAAAACTGTTACTGCTTTTGCTTTATGTAACCTTGCAGTGGCATGTTCCAATATGAGAGTATTCAGAAAATAAGAGTGCCACAGAAAAAGTAAAGAAATATTGGGTTTAAACCATCCTTTCAAAAGCTTAGAAGCTGTTAAAGCTGTCATCAAACTCAAAACTTTTATGTTGCTGACTAAGGATTACATTGGAGTCATCCTCTAACAACAGTAAGCATTGACATAATGGAACTCTAATTTCTAAACACTCTGACATTGTAGATATTACATATTTCCATAAAGAAACAGTATCAGGGAACACTGCCGAAGGTACATCTGTTACATTTATTACTGGATATTTCTATCAGGTACACACAACATGGTGTTAGCTATGTCCTGTGAGCTAGTTGACAGTAAATAAATTAATGTGAAACATTTTTTGAAGAAGCATACATATAATTCATTGCATTGAAAGTATAAATATTAATGATATGAATTAATATTAATATCTGATCATTCCAAAACTGGTGGTGTGCGATACTGCAAAATTTGGTATTGATCCGATACCAAGTAAATACAGGGCAGGTATCACTGATACCGATCAGTCACATACCACTAACAAGGCAAAACTACTTTCACCCCCAGACATGAAGTAATGTTACTTTAAACTCTATATGAGCTACCTGGATACTCTGTAGGCTCTCTCTGAGGGTTTTCCCTCCTCCTCCCTTCTCTTTTTTGTGTTGTTTTATGTGTTTATACAAATTTGTGATGTTGCCACTGCACCGATCAGCCTTCTTGCACACATCACATTTTGCCACATTTTCTTTTTCTGGTGTAAAATACCTCCACACTGCACCCCTCTTTCTTTCTGCCATGCCTCACTGCACCCTGCCTGCCTGCAGCACCAAAGGACTCCGCCAGAGACATCTGTCTTGCCCTAGCACCTGACACTATGCTCTTCTCTTCTGTCCGCCTCATCATAAATGGCTTGTATACTGTGGTGTGGTTTAACCTAAAGTGTTTCACAATGTTTGTTCTGTTGTCACAACTCCTTACTCCTTGGCTGTTTGTGAAGCGGAAATAGCTCCACACATGACTTAGGCACTCTGCCATTGTGTCTACAGACTGAGCAACTGACTGACTGAGCTTACACATTTATATGCACTTATACAGGTGGAAGAAAAAGTAGTTCCCACCAACTGTATATAGTTTAGATACTTTCCACTGTGTTCCTGTTAATGATATACATTACCTAAAATGACTGAAGTATCAAAATATTGATATTTTGTTTTGAGAATTGATTTTAAGGCATAAAGATCTAGTATCGATATTTCAGTATCAATCCACACATCACTATCAAAAACCTCTTCTTGCTTTACTTTCTGATACCTGTCTCTACACCCTTTCAAACTTTTCGACTTTTTGCCAGCTAACTGTCCACAGATGAAGCAAAAACTTTGTCGATGTGCGCCAAGTAATCTGGAAAAACCAGGTCTTCCCCATAACCTGGGTGTTTTAGCCAGCCGAATTGTTACCAGCAGTTACATTAGGCTAAATTAACAAACCCAACAAGCCCAGCCACATAGCTTTAGTGGATACGACTGGTTAAATAGCTATTCTGTGTTAACAGCGTTCAACAGATTGGCCATCACTCCATCCTTCTTTAACATGTCACAGCTAACAGTTGCGATTTAGCAGAGGAAGATGAGGGAAGCTTAAAATTTCTTATCTCGAAGGAGTAGGGCTCTGTCCATGAGATACCTCCCTCTACCTTCAGAGAAGTGCAGTCCAGCAGCCCTTTATTCCATGGTCATTCAGGAAAGGGGACAATGGCTCAATATGAAAAACCTTTCAGACAGAGAGAAAGAGTCTATCATGTCCTCATGAGCACCACAGGAGTGGCTTATATCAACCAAGGGAGACTTCGATCCCACCCTTTGCACATTGAGCAGTGCTCACTTTTTATCCTGGAAAGCAATGCATGTGCAGGGAGTGTTAAACCGTGGGAGGGGTTTGTTACGGAGAGTGGAAACTCAGCAACTGGTAGAACAGATATGCAGGCATTATAGAAGGGCGATGGTGGATCTGTTTGCCTTGAGAAAGAAGACGCAGGGGAGATTTTTTATCCCCATCCAGAGCACCTGGCACGGAGGGCTTGGCCCATGAGTGCTTTATATTGAATGTAACAGGTTTGCCACAAAGTAATAGAAACCATTCAAATGCTGAAGCCTCATCCACTAGATTCCTTTAATGGATACAAGTTAAGGGCATTTGAACAGTGTGCCAGGATAAACCTTTTTTAGTATTCTGTGGTGGTAATAATTTTATTCCTGCAAAACCTGATAGATAAAGGAAAATCATTCTCAACTATAAGAGTATATCTGGCACCTATTGTAGCCTGTCACTTACGCTTTCAGGGGAAGACAGTAGACCTCTTGGTGTGCCCCATTTTAAGGCCAATGTCCCCATCGTGGCATTAATCACGGGTGCTAGAAGCCTTAGCAGCAGCATTTTTCAACCCACTAGACCAAGTGGATCTTAAAACAGCACTCTTAGTAGCCCTAGCATCAGTGAAGGGTGTTAGATCAAAGCCTGTGTTTATTCTGAAAGTTATCCAACCCTGCCTCCTGTTGGAGCTTCAACCCTTTACATCGCAGGGCCAGCAACAGAAGTTTTGACAGAATAGCGACAGTCTCACTGGATTACTGAGTGATAGCTTTGGCATACTCCAGCAAAGGTCTGACAGTTCTAGCACATTCTACAAAAGCAGTAGCAACCTCTTTAAGGGTCTCAGTCTCTTCTTGATGAGTGCAGTGTCTCACCAGACCACTCCCTTTTTCTGACATTAAACAAGGAAGAGAGGCAGGGGGTAGGGAGTCTGTCAGTCAGCCAATGGGCTGGAATTTGGATTCTGAGGCATATGTGGGTGGGCACATCCCATTCTGAGACGCCTCACTCATGCTATCAGAGAACTGGGGTTATTACAGTAACCTTAAGTTATTGAGGTATTTTCATTCCACTGATGTTATTAGGAGGAGAAAACTAGTATTTTACTATTTTACCAACTTTTAATCAACACTGAGACAACAGATGTAAATTCCAAACTCTAAATTCAAGATATTTAGATATTTATGCATGAACTGCAAAGCCACAGAAAGATCCGAGCAGCCTACTTGCTTGATGCTTGATTGAGGAACTGTATCGTTGGCGTGCTTAAAGTGACATTAACCTGGCACATCTGAGAATATATTAGTTTAAGTCTACATTGCAGGAGTGCAGAGCAAAAATAAAGTCACTCTCCAAAAGCTTGCTGGCTATACATTTAATCCTAAACATAAGTGTGGTTTTGATAAAGACCTAAAAATCAAATTTATCTCCAGACTTTATGCTTTATTGAATATGTGCACATTTTGTCAGCATAGTCATGTAACACAATTATTAAGCCACCATCACATAAAACATAATATTTGCCATTTTAATTTAATTCAATAATATATCTTCATTTACATATTAGATTATTTTCTATAAATTTTACATTGTACAACTGGCAGGCATCAATCAACAATATATTTCACAGAAATTCCTACAGTCAATACAGCATAAAAACATTCCGACTTTTTAAACAAATCTGAAAAAAATACACATTAAAAAGACACAAACATCTTACTTTAGGATGCACTGTATGAGAAGTTTGAGTAGATTAAATAAAAAAGAATCAACTTTAATGAACAAGCACAAGTTGAGGGTCATTAACATGTGCTAATTCACATAAATAAAGGAAAATCAAAGGTTGGTCAATTTCCTCTAATCACAAAATTCCAGATGAGTACAGTGCATATTTAAATGCCTATCAAAGCCATAATTGCATGCTCACACACTCTTATTTAAAGTCTACCATAATTAAAAATCTGTGTGAGACTTGCCAGTGCAATTGAACCAGACTGTATCAATGTTTTTCATTTTTATATTAATAACATGACTAATACTGTGTGCAATATAATATAAGTAAATCAAAACAAAGTGCTCTGACAAAAAAGCAAGGCATATATCAAACCAAAGCCCCACAAACCTAAATAAAATTATTCAATCAGAACATGACAAACACATTAAAACATCCATAGCAGATTATAGTGAAAATAATGAAAAACTGCATTTGCATTATTTGTTAGGTCACATTCTATACATCACTTCCATTTGTTTTTGATTAATTACGGTACAACATACACAAATGCACCATTAGCACAAGGGATCACCATGGATACAACAGGCAGGTGCAGGAAGCTGGAAAGGAGATCAGGAAATGAACTAGGGCTATATTTGTGGCCTCACCTAACATATTGCCATTAACACCCCATTGTTTGGATGTTCTCACCTATGGAAGACATGGCAGTGCCCTACCAACCTATAAATTGAGTTACAGCAGGCATGGCAAACTAGAAACTGGTCCTGGAGAGCTGTTGCCATGCACATGGTGAGTTACCTACTAAGCACATTTAATTTAACATGGTTAATTGGCAGATGTTTTAAAAGTTATAAAATCACTAGTCTGTACTAAACACTGGCCCTCCAGGACCGCAGTTGGCCATCCCTGAGTTACAGAATCCATCAGAATGCAGGACAAATATATATTAAGGATTCTAGATAATCCTTAGGGAAAACATGGGACATAACAAAATGTGTTTTTAGTCTATTAACCAACACATACATGTCTTTTGTAGTGTATGGTTTTGACTGGCAAGGACATTGGTTGCACTAATTGCGTCCTTGGTTGTTACATTCTTTTGAGTGCAGCCCCATTGTGGGTTCCATTAGAAAGAATCTGGACAGTATTTATTCTCAGAATCTAAGCCCATGCATCCAGAATGGCTGACATAAAGGAGTCCCATTCTTCAACCATCCTGAGCTTTGATCAATATAATTTTATCAAGTATTAGAGTGTCCTTGTGCAAACATGGTTGCAAAAAATTACAGACAGGATATCCACATTTTACAGTCCCAACAAAAAACTATATACATGCCTCTTTGCTCCTTTATGACTGTCAATCGGAGAACTAGTGAATTCAATCAGTCATAACTATTGCACTGGAAGACTGGATCATAGACACCTTATTAATGTGTCACTCTCCAAGACATCCCTGAGGTATGTGCACTTAAACAAAACTGAAAAGTGTTTCTTTATTTCTAAGGCATGTTAATCACATTTAGGGCTTAAGTTAGTGTATTATATATATTTATATATTTCAGGAGAGGGGAAAACAGGGAGGCAGCTACAGCTTGGTCACAAAATTAACAGTCACGCTTGACAGCTACTTGATCTACACAGACAACACAAAGTTTACAAAGCACAATCATTAGTATGTTATTTATGTGATTACTTTTTCCTTGGTTGGCATGCAGTTTCAAAGGCATAGCTAGTGGCTTGTGCTACAAATGGTAAGCTTACTTCAACACATAATAAAAGCCTTTGCATACAGATTTAAATATTTACTCTAGCTTCACCACAGTGGTTTACCAGTGAACTTAAACTGTGCTTAAGCTTTTGTCACCATCTTTTGGTCACGTAAACACATAATGTTACAATATAATCATATGAGATGATACCATTGCTGCATTTAGAAATGTGCTGAGGTGTATGCTTTCTATTGTTGACATGTGCTGCTAAAACGTCTGGCTAGTTTAGCTCACTGCCAAACACATAATCAGGGAAAAAAATACCTGTAAAACATTCTAAAATGACCTGAATAATTACAAACGCTAAAGATAGTTTTAATGAAGTAAACAATGCAGATAGAGAAAGATATTGTAAATGTTTGTGAGTAGATAAAAGAACAGGGATTATTTTTAGACATGGGTGCAGTGCATTAGCTAGCAGTTCTACAGAAGTAAGCAACCATATTCTGCTTTATTGTGATTTTGTGATCATTAATTTGTGTAGGTAGTGAGTGTTGTGTTAAATGTTACAACAGATGCCATGATAGCACATGCAAAGGATGTATAACAAGTGATGTCGTTGGTCCTTTCTTTATGTTGTGTAAGTGTATGTCTTGAGTCCTCGAGTATTAGTACTTGTGTGTATGCAAGGGTTACCTGTATGACTTAATGTATCTGTCTCATTATCTTCTTTCTTTCCTCTTACAATGAAGATGTTGATATATATATATATATATATATATATATATATATATATATATATATATATATATACGTTTGTGTGTTTGCATGTGTGTCTATTCCACTGAAAAGAGGCTGGCAAAGGATTTTCGTAGGTTGCGGATGGTCTCTGCTTTCTCTTCATCCTCACTAAGACTTGGGTGGGGGGCCGCTTGCGTTTCTGGAATGTTGAAGGTATTGGTAAGAGACTGGGATATGCTACAGAGAAAAAAGAATGGCAATAGAGGAGAAGAGGCTATTAAAGTCATGCAGCAAATCCAAGGATACGGCTGTATAGAGGTATGGTAGAGAGAAATTGGACTTGTTCCAATTCATGGTGTTTTGGCAGTGATTTTTTGGCAATCACTTATGGTGAGTAACATTTACAATCAACTAGCCTTAAGCTCATGGGAAATGATATATCCAGGTGTGGAAACATGCACTTGTTTGACATCATTTAGTTTTTCTGTGCCATAAGCCCAGTAACAAAGGCATTTCAGTTAATTGCTGCAGTATTCTGTGTATCCATTATCCATCAAAAATTCTTCCTTAGGAAATTATGGCAGAACTACAGAGTAAATAAAAATAGTGTAGAGTAGTCATTGCTGTTTCTAGCATTAAAGTGTTACATTTTTTTTGTGGTGCATGTATCAAGCTATTTTAACATGCAAATATTCAACATTTTCCTATAGCACATACTATTATGCATACTTTTTTAATATATGTTCATTTTCATTGTTAGAAGACATTTATGCATTCTGTGGTTTACTTTAGCACAAAACTCTAGTCATTCTTACTTGAGCTGTGGGGAGCCACTCAAGGCCGGGTGGTTAGGACTGGGTTTCTGTAGAGGCAGTGGCTTCTGCTGCAGTGGTGGGCGCACCCCCCCTGGTCCACCCTGTCCCTGTGAGAAGGGTCGTGGCTGCTGGGTGGTGGGGGGTTTGGGCCCACCATGCTCCTGTTGCTGTGGGCCTCTTTGCTGCTGGACTTGCTGAGAGCCTCCTTGGGTGGGCTGCCTTACTGGCTGAGCATGCCTTGGTTGTGGAGGCCTCTGCTGAGGCTGACCACCTGCAGGTTTCGGGCCCTGCCCCCCAGGCTGAGGCCGCTGTTGAGGTGGGATGGGTGTTTGCTGGGGTTTCTGACTTTGAGGTGACCCACCAGGGCCACGCTGTGGGGAACCCTGAGATATAGGAGGTTTCTGCTGGCCTGAAGTGCCCTGGCCCTGTAGCCGATGCTGTGTGGGATTGAGCTGTTTGGCCTGCTGAGCTGGGGGATTTTGCCCATTAGGACTTGTCACAATCTGGCTTTGAGGGGGAGGTTGTCCCTGTGGAGCGGGGCGCTGCTGGGGAATGGGTCCTTGGCAGGCAGAAGAGATTACCGTAGGTGCCTGTTGTGGCCCACCTGGGAAAATTTGATAACATTAGGAAAGTTAAAAGTTCAGTCACCTGTTCTTGTAAAACCTTAGGTGCCGTTTCCTACCTTGTGGAGGGAGGCGCTGTTGAGCTTGCAGAACTCTGGGTTTAGAGACAGGTTGCGGTGAAACAACTTTTTGCGCTAAGGCCTAGAAGAGCAAGAGTGAGTGGCACCAAAAAGAGAAAGGGGAAGGCAGGGGTGTCACAAGATTTATGGGCAGCTTTGCCTGTACTAGGGGGAATGAGGTCATGCTCACCCAGGAGAATTTTTAATGGCCCCAAAATGTCTGCTCGTCATAAACTATATATCAATATATCAATAAAATAATATTTTTGTCCAATTGGCACACAGTAGATCTGTCTATAGTTTGTATTGAGCATAGTGCCAGTATGACTAAAATACTATATTCATCCTCTTACAGCAGGCACAGATCAAGCAAGGGTACTTAAGTCAAGCAACGCTATCTCTTGTCTTCTAGACAGGCTGCTAAGTCCTAAATATAATACATAGATCATAGATTAGTTTAGTCTTTGCTGGTGCAATCAAAAATAGGGTGATTTTGCTCTGTAGACATGTTTCATAGGCTATGTGACAGATTTAATCATTTCAATTCAATAATTTTTTCTTATCTGACTGAACAGAGATGTAACCTCTTAATTTTCATCTACAGGTTAAATGATATATACTAACACGACTTTGCAAATATCATTATTTGAAAATACTGAAGAGATATATAAAAACATCTGAAAAACTGTGAATAGTGTTAGGTCTATATCTGCCACTCTCCCTATGAAGTTTATTTCATTTCTTGCACTAGTTTGGTTCTCAGCTAGCAAGATAATGCTAGTGTTAGCCTAACCCCTTTTCTTTGCCTCATATGAACCTTAGCTACCTAATAACAAATACAAATCTAATAGCCTAAATCTAAATGCTACACTGACCATAATTTACCATAAATCCATAATGTATGTGTATCATCACTCAAACTACATTTTTTTTCAGTCTGCGTATTCAAGATTTTAAATAAGTAAATATTTTAAAGAGCTTTAGGTATTGGCAGAGTGAGTGAAACCCAGGCCCTCTCCAAGTCTTGATATAAATGGTTTAAAACTCACAACATTTGATATAATTGTCTTACAACTCACAAGGTCTGATGTAAAAGTCAAGGGTTGCGCTTTTTACATTACTGATATGTACAGACATGCTACAATAACCTTCAAATAGTGCATTTCATCAAAAATATTAGTTGACTACAATTTATGCTGTAATACAAAGAGTTGTTGTTACACTTAATAGTGATTCTATAAAAATCCCTTAGGAGACGCCACACATGCTACCACTATGTAAATGTCACAGCAGTGCTGAAAATGATTTACCACCCAAATGACACCTGTGCCTATATGGTAAATGGATAAAAATGTAGAAACAAAAAGCTGTTGTATAAAGTGGCAGGTCGGTGCACATATAAGAAAGTGGAGTGTCTGACTGTGTGTTAACCTGCGAGTGCACAGGTGAAGGAGCTAGAAGGTGTGGGGCAGTCTGGTTCATTTTGGACACAACCAGGTCAGCTATCAGAGCCCGATCTTCTTCCTGCTGATCCCCAATCAAAGGCATAGAACACCCCACCACCTGACACAAAAAACCCACACACCACACACACAGAGGTTTTAATGTTGTTACTAGTACAACAGGAACTACGTCTCGATTTCTACGATTTCTTGCATGTCAGTCCTTACCTCAATAATGTAATCTTGTTCATCTTTGCCATGTAATGCCTCAACAGCACACATATCCAGACCTCCAAAAACATCAGAGCACCAGTCTACCCATTTACGATACCTATTGGAATCACATCAAGTATGCTCCTTTCACAATTGAATTTTACACCACAAAAGGAAAGAGCAGTATACTACAGCTCTAAAGAAGCACAATGTATGTTTTTGAAAGTGGCTATCTAAGCAGGAAACCCTCACCTGTCAGACATGGCTACCTGTTCCAGCATGGCTGATCCTGTGTTGGTCTTCCAGTTTCCAGAGATAGATGTTCTCCTGATCAATGAAAGAGCACAGGTCAGATGTCAGCCAGTTCACTGACACCGACAAATTTACAAATTTAATTGATGCTGGTCAGGAAATTCAGAGAAAACTAAGTGCTCTTTATCGACTTTGTTTAAGGCTACAAGCCAAATAATTCCATGCCAGTATAAAAAAGCTGCTATACATACATCCCAAGTAGTCAACAGAACACATTAACATGTTCACTTACATGTAGGCTTTGTAATTGTCCCCAATCTTCTGGATACGGACATCATACTTGGCATCAATGAAAGGCTCAGAGGTGGCATACGTCTTAGTTAAGGCCACAACACTGGCAATGTCCTGAAAATCATACTGATTGTCCACCTTGACCTGTAAAGAAAACATCACATTTCTCTATAGTTTTCCAGTTGAACTCTAATCACTAACTTAGTTTGCCTTTTATGTCTACTATTCTTACAATAAAAGAAGAGAAATGTCTGTTCTTCTCTTACTTTTCCAATGCCAGAGTGAGCATGGCCCATCTTCACCACCACAGGGAAGCCAGGAGTAGTGATCTGTATTTAAATATATAAAGAAAAAAAAATACACACCATTTTCAACAGTCTGTATCAAACCACCCCCCACATAGGCATGATGCAAGAGTGTAGAATTAGCATGTACACAAGTGACGTGTTTCCACCAATATCCAGCAATTATTAAATTGTCCCCACTAATAAATTGACACCCACATTAACCAGGAGGTGCTGAAAGGGTTAAATCATGTTCTCTACTCGAGTCCTACTTCCCCGTAACACACATGGCCAATGTGATAGCCTGTGCCCTTCCCTGCTGTCATGTGAGACTCTGTAGCCACGTTTGGTTGTTAGCCGCACCAAAACTGGAAGGAAAGCTTTCCAGTCATATGCAGGACTTACTGTGCAAGACTCGGATGCAACATGGGTGACACATGGGTGTCAAAAGCGAGTGAGGATGGCAGCAACAAAGAAGGTGGACATAAGGAGCTATTTTTCAAAGCAATGTGTAAGTCACTTAAAGCCTGGTTCACTGATGAAATCAGTCTATAATAATAATGTTAAAAAATCTGACTGCACAACAAACTGCCAACTGTCAGTTCTCTTAACTTTGGTTGAAACTCTATGTAAGGGACCTGTTTCATTTGCACTATGGCTGAATTAAAGTTAATAAGTCTTTAGATGTAAATTTACTGCTTGTTGGTTTAAACACTATCTGGATGAAAATATGTCTTGTACTTCCATTGACACATTAAGAGACATTTTTTTTCTGTTTTTTTACGTTGGTTTTGTAGAAATTATGCAGCTCCATCTACTTTTGTTATTGCTGATGTATGAGACTTATTTCATTTGCACCATGGCTGAAGTAAACTGAAATCTAAACAATTTCTTTGTCAGTCATTAGTTTAACATAAATTTAACATTATAAGATTCATAAATTAAATTATGAATTGTTAATCGGATTCATAGGTCCCTACCAATGTCAAGAGCAAATCTACGTCCTCGGCATTATGTATTTGTATCCTTTATCAAATGATTCTTACAAAATAAAGAACTGAGCAGAAAGTCTAAAGTAATCAATTCCTATATACATCACATTACTATAAAGAATAGTGCATTCTGGCAGGTCAAGCTTCTTGTGAAAGAAGTTAAAATACTGTTTTTTACAGTAATTAGCTTTTATCTGTAAAATTGCTGGTACTTTTTGTATATATATATATATAGAAGATTTTCTTCTACAATGTATTTTACTTGACTTGTTACTCCTACTACATAGAACTATTTGAATGGACTGCTACAATTGTGTAATTGTGTAATGCTGTGCTTGGTGGTACATACATTTTGGTGCTTATGTTAGACCAGAGGTTTGTTAGCAGAGCAGCACTAAAGCTGGCGGTACTTAAAGAGTAGAAAATAAAATAAGAATTAAATAAATCATAAGAATAAATGAAAATAAACCAGAAAACCTAACAAAACCTTTAAAAATGCAAATGTTCCCATTCATGATGGTTAACAAACAAAAAAATGTGCTGCATACAGATTTCAATGTTAGTCAGGCATGCATGGCATGAAAGCCAGGCATGAAATCTATTAAGATAAAATAGCAAAAATTATTTTAGGATTTAATTAATGGTTTTAAATGGCTCTACTGGTATAACTGGAACATCTAGGAAATCAGTAAGCAAATTATGGCTAGGCTAATCTGATTAAGGCCATTTGAAAAACAATTTTTATCTAATTGTACGATGTTGGTAATGCTGTAAATATAAGTAAGTATATAAGTCATATAAGTATATGAGCAAATAAATGACAGTGGGTTTACACAAACTAAAGAACAAATTAAAATCAGATGTCTGATTTTAATTGCCATTCAGTTTAAGTGTTTTAAAACGTTGCAGGACATGACATTGCCATAGGTAATTATAGGTAAATTATTCTATGTCCGCCATGACTTTAAAGCAATTAAAAACACAATCAGAAATATTTCGGCTTGTCCCACACTAACTGGACTGGCATGAGGTTCACTGTATTGGAAAAGACTACACTTGGTACTCATACTCATACTACTCATGCGTGGCATCCTGCATCTGATTACATCCTAATCTATACATCTTAATCTATAACCAAAATGAATTCAGATTGGTGCATTGTTGGAATGTAAACATAGCCAGTGGTAGGAGGATGTCAGCCAAAAGACAGGACAATGACAGCTATGAGAGGCGTGACAATAATGCATGAGTTCCTGTTGACTCCTGTTCTACAGCAGGTACACTGTATTAGACCTGACATTTGATCCTGGTAGTCCTAAAAGAGATCCCTCTTTTCTTCTCGGTTTGGTTGGAAAAAGAAGAAACTTTTTCACTGCTAAACCTTTATTCATGTGTCCAGCATCCTTTCTCCACCCAAAGTACACATTGCGTGGTATTTTAACATCTACGGTGCATAAATTCACCAAAAATGTATGTAATCCAGCACAATCTCTGCGTAACAAGCAAGGTCTGCATGCCAACGACCCCTTAGATGGTAGTTTGTTACAGTATTGTCAATAAACATTGTTTATCGCTGCATCCACAAATACGAATTAAGACTGTACTATAAACAGTAGAAGCCATATGTGAAATACTGTCGAACCCTTTGGAATCAAGCTTAGCTGAAATGGACTAAAGGGTGGTGAAAATTTCAACTTTTACTAATACTAATCACAGTTTCTACTTTTATTGCAATTTCTGACACTGTCCCAACATGTTTGGGTTTGTATATAGAGAGATTTTACTTTAATAGAACGGCGAAATGGCAATTCTGCAACATGTATGTTGCCATGTTTTTCTCTGCAATTGGTAGCATAAGAAAGAGAAGCAAAAACAGATGGTGCCATACTCACCATTTCCCTGTGGTTGGGGTAGTAAACTTGCTCAATCAGTGGGAACTCCTCTGGCCCCAATTGCTTGTACAATCTGGACATCTGAGCAAACTGCAGGAGACATGGGCCCACAGATGCATAATCACAAATATATACACACATCCTTATGTCATGTACTGGATAATAATAAAATCTACCTTCACAACCACAAACCTCTAACTATAATCATGTATTCAGCAAATATAGATGAGTAGGGCTTTCTACCAGTTGTAATGAAAATAAATAAACTTTACAGTGTTTTATGAAATTAATTATTTTAATACATAAATGATCAAAATTCATTTACAGTGGTAATTAAATGAAATGACTGTGAAAAATATTAAAACATATATAGGCACAGTAAGGCTTACCACCCATGGCTTGTCACAGAAGTTGTACACAGAGTGCAGGGAGTTTACACTGGGAATACCAGCATACTGAAGACCGATCACAATGTTCCTGTGATCTCCATTCTTGGCCATACTGAAAGCATGCTGTCGCACCAGTACAAAGTCTGGCTTGAAACACCTAGAGAACATGCAAATTTTCTTCTAGTGAGCAGTACATTTTTAACTGTAATTCTAAAATGTTTAACACATCTTCATATGAATATATAAGTAAAGAGTACAGTTTTAGAACTGTTGGTAAATTAATATTGCAAATATATCTATGAATAACATCACTACTTAAATTAATATGTTGCACAGCAAACTGATGCAGCTTACTTTGTGATCTTGTTGCCACCACGGACAGCTTCAATGTCTACACTATAACTGCCAGTTGCATGAGCCACCAGATTAATCTCAGAGAAATCAGCCTTGACAAAAATGAACAACAGTGACAAATAAGAAGATTAACACTCTAATAAGGAATCACATAAAAGAACATACATGAAAAGAAAACCCATGTCCCTTTAATGCTTAACCAATTTAATATATCCTTTATAATTTCTGCGGTTCAGAGTATTGTAATCATGCAACAAAGAAGTAGATAGATAAGATACTTTGAAGGTTTGAAGATCTCCTTATTTAACCCATCCGTGCAGTGAAACACTCACATATACACACACACACTAGTGAACAGACACACTTGCCCAGAGCAGTGGGCAGCCCTACCACAGCGCCCGGGAAGCAGTCAGGGGATAGGGGCCTTGCTCATGGGCACTTCAGTTGTGTCCTGTCAGTTCATGGGATCGGCAACCTTCCTGTCTGATTCCCTAACCTCCACCCCGCCCCTCAATCATGGCAATAATTCAACATATATTTGAATACAAAGCTTGTTGTTGTTAAACTCTTTTGCAGCATTCGTCACTAGAGTAATGAAAGCAATACAAATTGACATCTTTATAAATGATCATTTTAATAAAGGGTTATTCTTGCCTAAAACTAGAATTAAGCATGTTATTTTCGTCATGCAGGATTGTGCAGCCCAGCATTGCATCCTTCTGTCTCA
Organism: Megaleporinus macrocephalus; assembly: GCA_021613375.1. Classification (NCBI taxonomy): domain Eukaryota; kingdom Metazoa; phylum Chordata; class Actinopteri; order Characiformes; family Anostomidae; genus Megaleporinus; species Megaleporinus macrocephalus. The sequence continues at coordinate 21,218,028 of CM038710.1, forward strand.
TCAGTTGGAATATATGATTTTATATTGTTTCCCTGTTTTGTCCCATTACAATAATCAGCATGTATTGTGCAAATATGTCAAGACCTTTAGGAATTCTGCAGCACTCATATGCTGTCTGCTATCTTGGCTACAAATCTATAGGCTAATAAATATAACCAAACTTGCATTTCTTTCTTGGTTGTCAAACAAGTGATATGTGAAGAGCTAAACATGAACTACAAACAGTACAAATGCACGGCTTTGGCCCATACAGCTGCTTATGATACATATATTCACTCCTTTACTGGAAACATATTTTTATCTTAGCTAAAGGTGGTTATTGGCCATTGGAAGAATGTTAATATGCCACAAAATATTTAGAAATGTGCTGCAGGCTGACAATTAAAAAAGCTACATCACTTGCATATCAGATTATAGCACATTGTAAAAGTATCATTATTAAGCACAAAATGGATTCCAGCTGTCCTCTTCATCTTATGAGTCATTTCTGTAATCCATTATCTCCACTGTAACAATGATTTGAAGATCTCACCACAGATATGCCGTTTTAATACGACCTTTAGTTCCGTAGCAGTAACATTAGTTAATAATCTTCCTTCTATATTTCAACAAAAAATAATAATTTCAGTCCACTGCAATTACAGTTTCTTCAATCTTTTAAAGGTTATTAGAAAGGGAATTTCCTAGTCTATAAATTGTAATAGTGTGATGGTTAAGTTTCCAATTTTCCAGAATGTTCCTTTTTTTATGGCACCATGAACTGTTAAACTGTTAACATTTTTACAATGAAATCCCTATAGAAGTAACGTTTTATTGTAGTTTGTAATTCAAATTGAAATGCTTCCTACCTGTTCCACTTTGATGTCAAATTCACCATGAACCCTCTTGCCTTTAAAAACCTTGGCCCTAATGGAGGAAAACAGTACGAGTAAACCATCTTAAAAAAAACGTATTATTATTATTTGCGTACTAGTATTATTTGCAGTTGGCATGTAATACCTGGTTTGCTTACTCAGTACGTCAGTAACTTCAAGATAAAATTAAATAAATGTAAGAAATCTTTATATTGTATTTTTGTATGTATTCTAACGGTATATGGTGTTCTACTAGCAACAATACACTTATTGTGTAAAAAAAACGATATATATATACGACGATATATATATACGACTGCCTATAGCACATAAGGGGCCTATAGAATCTTATTTATTTTTATTGCTTGGATATACATTGTACATATACATACAATATTCTGTCGCTTTCTAAACCGCTACGACCTACTTCACTCAAGGAGGTATTCATGGAGGTGTTCATCTTACCAATCTGTCTGCTGATCGTCGATGACTAATAGAATTTTTGCATGTGTTGCGCTTGCTCTCTCGGTAGCCTCGTTAAACGTGGCCGCGGCGGCAGCGGTGGTTTGTTTCACAGCATTGGAGATGGAGGAGAAGAACCCGGCCCCACTTGACTGGCTGGGCAGTGGCCGCCTCTCGTGCGCTCCAGGCGACACCGCCGGGCCGGGGCTTTGCTGCGGAGGTTCGGGCCGTTGGAGGTCAGCCATATAGCCATTTGGCAAGTTGGACATAAAATTGCTGTCCGATAGTCGACGTCGCAGGTAATTCATGGTGAGGATAAAAGACCTGGCGACTGGAGCGGCGAATAGCTACCAATATGTATGCAGTGACTCTTCAGATATTACAAACGATTCACTATCTAGTGCCCTACCTGCCCATAGAAAAACAATGAATTACCCACCCTGTAGGTCTTCTGTTACGACACAGTTTCTTCAGGCTGTATCTCACAGCACCATTCGACGTGAATGCAAAGGGTCAGGTTGCCACGAGCATGAAAAATGCACCGTTATTACAATACGAGGCAGGCGGTGGTGATTAATTCTGAATAAACATTTAAGATGGTTCTTTCTTGGTTATTTCTTGTTACTAAGCAGGTCACTATGCAACAGTGCAGCAGCGGTGCGTCTGTTATATCAAGCTACTGAGCAAAAAGTGAGCAAAATGTAAAAGTAAGTCGGGATCTCCTGCTGTCGTCTTGTGTCCGTGATTTGGGTTCTTCTAAGAGAAGGTGCGGTCGCTCCTGTCGTGTACACATGTAGCCTAATGCATTACGCTCACTATCTAATCCAATTCTTCAATAATCCACTCAGGGTTTTGCCTTTTTCCCCGCGTCATGTTCAGGACCAGCCGTTCTTTCTGCAGGGCTTCTGACAGTTAGAAGGATGCTGATTAAAAGGTTGTTGTCATATACTCATAGAAACACTATAATCAAGTATCTCAATATGACAAATATGATGCATTATTTTTTTAATTAAGAATATTTCCCCCTACATGAGAAACATTATCCTATCAAAATCAGGGCGCACATTGCTACAAAAAAATGTGCATGAGCAACTCTGTAAAACCTAATGCTTGCTTTTTGCGAGTTTTATCATTTAGTCCTGAGAATACTTTCTCATTTTTTTGAGAGACATACAATTTACAAACGAGTTTGGAATCAGTGTTTTTTATATATTTAGTTGAAGACACATGTATATAATATATGACAGCGTCCCTATGCAACTTTACAGTAGCAAAGCGAAGGAGGGCCACAAAAAATGATATATGACCAACGCTCTGGCCATTCCACTTAAACAAAGCGTCATCACTAGTGGTGTGATCACTGATTTTGCATATCACTGATGTCAGAACAAAACCTTGAATCCCTATTTTGTCTGGGTTTTTTGATATTTAAAAATGTCTGTTGCCCTTCACATTGTGTTTAAAATTTCCAGATGAATCAAACTTTTTCCTGTAAATTTTTTTTCTGACAGCAGCAATAATAATTATGTAATGTAAAGCTAAAATTGATTTTAAATGTTCATCATTTTCTCTGTTGCATCAATTTATCTACAGTGTTCAGTTTTGGTTGTCCAGCCCACTATATCTACTTTTTACGTTCACGTATAATACTTAAAATAATCCAAACCTTTTATTGTTTCTACATTTATGAGTAAATCTATTTAGAATCTCAAACTCTAAAGCAGTAGTAGTTATGTTTCTCAGCACTCACCCATTTGAATTATTGTTGGGAAAGTTAGGGGCTTATGCTGTGAAATGCGTTGCATTATGGGAACTGTAGTGCTTATAGTCGCTAGTTGCTGCGACCTTGTGTGGCAGTTAACTTCGCTCTCGTGCTTTTTTACTTAATTTTTCTTTCTTTTATCACAGCCACTGTGTTCATTTTTGTGTTATGCACAAGTTGTCTGCAATAAATGCTCAACTTTGCTGAAATCCTGTTTCGACTTGTCTTTGTGGTGGAAAAACGACCAAAGTTAGTGTATTACCCCAGAACGAGTGAAATGTTCGGCTTGCTCTGGTCCAGGAGCTAGTGAAGGAAACAACTCCCCCGAGCCGTCATGACCACAGTCGAGAGGCAGAAATCAGGAAATGTAACACTATCTGCATATATTTCATTATAATAATACTCATAATTAATAATAATAATAATTATAATAATACTGTATGACAACATTGAGAAAAAGCACCACCCACAATGTTACGACGTTTTCTGTGAGTTTGTGGTTCCAAAGAAGCAGAAAGCTCACAAAGCAGCACCTGTTCCGACTTTGAAAACAACAATAACAAATTAAAGCCAGACTGTTTGAGTAAAAAATCTGTTGTTTGGAGGGCAGCATCCAGTTCAACTGTGTGTGCTATTCAACAGCAAAAAAGCACTTCTTGGACAATCCTAGATGTCCAAGCCTTCTTTGACTGCCATTTCACGCCACTGGATTACCACAAGCCCTCACCCTAACAGTGCACTGGATGTATGAGTGCATAATGCCATGAGTGACACATGCTATAATGCATTTTTAAAATGCGTATTATTACTATTATTATTATTAATATATATTCTTTATATTTGTGCTTCCCAAAGTAACGTCCTTTACAGAGAACCTTGATGGTGCAGTATGCAAAGTTTCAGCTCAGTTGGACAGGAAGCCTCTTAGAAACAGTTTCTTGAGTTTATTTATATTTATATTTATATTTATAATTAATACAGAACTAAGTGAGCTTCCTTAGAATGATATGCCATACAAGGCTCTAAAGTTTTGACAGATTTTATTATTGCTTTCCAGATTTATGGCCCCACCTACAAGACCTTTATTGGCACTTGACAGCCATACTATTTACAAATATTTATACAGTAATTGACTGAAGTGTTGTCACATAAGGACATTGTAACTTGAAATGGTATATAACTTTATTTGTAATAAATCGTTACAATAAATGGTTCACTTTAATGTCAAGGGCTTTCACATTAATAACTGTGAATCACATTAATCCCAAAAACATTTCCTGATGTCCACAGCTTGGTAAAGCCCATAACATCTGTTTTTGCAAGTCAACCAGTCACAGATTAGAGCTGGGACAAACAATGTAATTAACACATTCCCAGGTGTATCAACATGTCAAGTGGAGCAGATAAGACAAAGATTTTAGGAAACTGATGACATTCATGACAAGCCCAGGTCAGGCAGAGCCCTTAAGAGCCCTTAAAACTGTTTGAGAGGATCATTTGTTGCTTTGACAGTCCAGGACCAGGCCTTTTTCAACTGCAGCGGAGCTACATGAGAACCGGTCACCAGAAAACACTTTATCTACAAGAACAGATTGTTGAATTCTTTCATTCTTTCATGTTGAATTCTCCATGGTTGAATAAGTGCTCAGAAACCAGCACTAAACAGAAGTAGCATCTGCCCAGACACACAGCTTGCAGAAAGGATGGACAGTGTAAAAGTGCCAGAAGATTTATTTTTCTGATAAATCATCCATTGAAGTGCATCCCAATTACCGTGAATACTGCAGAAGACATGTCAAGTTTGAGTAAAAGTCATGGTTTGGGGTTACTTCCTGTATGGGGATATTTGAGAGCTCTGCAGAGTCGGACAGCAACATGAACAGCCTGAAGTATCAAGACATTCTTGCTGCCCATTACATTCCAAACATTCCCTTTTACATACTTCAGCCTCCACATCAATGTTTCTGAAAGCAAAGAAGTTCAAGGTGCTCCAGGATTGGCCAGCTCAGTCACCAGACATGAACATTATTAAGCATGTCTGGGGTAAGATGAAGGAGGATGCTTGGAAGATGAAAGCAAAATATCTTGATGAACTCTGGGGGTCCTGCAAGACTGCTTTCCTTGCCAGTAGTATGTATCATACACTACCTCGCAAATTTTGATTTATGACCCTTGATTTATGGTATGTTTTCTGAGTTTTGCTGACTGGTTGGAACGGTTGACAGGCTAGTATGATTGACAGGTCAGTTTACCTGGTTAGGTTTTGTTTTGATTGACAGACAGAACATGCTGTCCCAACCCACCACACCCCCTCCCACCCACACACACCACTCCAACATGGTGGGTCAGTTGGATTTACGACCCACAAATATCCCATCTACCCCCACCTTTACCGACTCCTTGACACCTATGGGTGACAATTGGAGGTTCGAGGGCCAATCGGGTGCAACGGATTTCAACAGTGTAATAGTATGGAGGTGTGTCCTGTGTGGTTAGGGTTAAAACCCGATCGTCGGGGTGCACACTTTCACGCTTGTTGACCTGTGGAAGCAACAAGTCTCGCTATGGCTGGAGTTCTTGGTAAGTGACTTACACGTATCTTTAAATATTGGGTGGTACAACAGACGCCAATGTGTTGTGTAAAACGTCTGGCGTTGTAGACGATAGCGTGTTCGGACCAACGCAATTCAGGCCTCATCTGACGAGCAGCCCCGGTGGTTCGCAGTCGGGTCAAAGTAGACCGAGCGCCGGTGAGAAACCAGTTTCGCGTGGAAAGCGTTCCAGAAAACGCCCCGGTGCTAATGACAAGCCTGTTTCCCGTGGAAAACGTCTTAAGTATGACGATAGCCGGAAATCTAGAGGTAAGAAAACATGCGTTATCTATTCACAACATTGTATTAGCAAAACGGTTTTTCTTAAACTGTTTATAGATACGCATACCAGTGAACGTGCTGTGTTTGATTTAGTTTATAGTAAATAAATATTGTTAAAAAGCAAAATAACAAACATACAAAATGGGGTCTAAAAGGTGTCGAGAGACAACAATCCGGATGTTGTTGACACAAATGATGCGTATGTACAGATGTCTGTTAGCGATCAATTGCAATATTTAAATAACGAGTATGATTTGTCAATTAACGAACTACAAGACACAGTACAGAGCCCTCCAGCAACTCGACATAGATGTGATGATTACAACCATATGGTAGATGTAATGTACAATGATGCCATAGCCGATGCTTGGTGTGTGTCAACTATAAATGAAAAACTGCAATGCATAAATTATGAATGTGAGTCGGCTCTAACTTTCTTAGAAAGCAGTGCACAAACTATAGCGTTTAACACAAACAATGCACAGACCGGTTCCGGTATACAATCACACAGACACCCGACTCTTGATTCAACAGCGAATAACTTTGGTTTGTCCGACAGTGACATAGCAGACACAATACGTTGTCAGACATTGTATCATTCTCCAGAATGTTGGCTGGTGATGGTGGTGTAATCAACATTACTCTAAGAGGCGGTAGTTTAACATCTGATGTGAATGTTGTGTTGTCCGCAAGAGATGGTTACAGTGTTGACAGATTTTTGGATGCTATTGAAAGAGTTATACAGAGTAACAAGAACATTAAAACTGATGATAGTTTGACATTGACTGTATCAGTAGCTATAAGTAAAAATGGCAGTGCTCGGCGTAAGGTGCGTGACCTAGCACACAATCAGGTTATTAATAAGAACAGATTGAATCTTTTTTGTCCAACAAATATTTCAAATAACCTGTGTTTTGCAATCTGTCTTGCGCATTTTCTGAACCCGCACGTCGCACACAATAGGTTAGAACCTATAGCTGAACAGATACAGATAAATGCTGGCTACACACGTGATCATAAAGTGGGTTATAATGACATTGGATGTTTTGAAAACAAGTTTGGTGTTAAAATAGTTGTGTTCCACAAGAGTATTTCGGGTAAATTAGAAAAGTATCAAACAAAAGACAAGCCACATACCAAGACCGTGTTTCTGTACCTCCATGATGGTCATTATTACTTGGTGAAAAATTTGAAAGCGTTCATGGGTGTACCGTATGTTTGTGAGTTTTGTTACAAGGGTTACACTAGCGCCAGAGATCATAGCTGTAAACACTGTTGTGATGTGTGTCAGGATGTGTTGTGTCACACGAAACCCCGACGTGGTAAATATTGTGTCGACTGTTCACTCTACTGCAAATCTGACTACTGTTATGACCAGCATAAGAAACAGAAACGACAGCCTATCACAGGGGAGATGGTTCCTCATGTGAACTAACCAAGTACAGTAAAAACATGTGGGCGTTGTTATCACGTTAGTTTAACCAAACCAAACCCACAAGTGTCTATCAGGGCGCTGCATGCAGTGTGGTGAAGAACTAATATCAGATACCACACATGAACTACATACAGCCTATAAGGTTAAAAGAACCAAGCGAGGCATATATTTTTTTCGATTTTGAGACATGAATTGTAAATAGTAAGCATGAAGCCAACCTTCTCTGCGCAATCACATTTGATGGTAGAGAGTTCACAGCAGAGGGGTCTCGCTGCGTAGAACAACTCGTCAAAGAGTTTAGACGACCAAAATATCAGGGGTACACATGGTTAGCACACAATGCGGCTGGTTTTGACAATTTCTTGTTGTTGGAATATTTCTCCAATGCGGGTATCGCAGTCAAAATTACAATGATGGGGTGTAGACTGATCGCAATGTTTGACGAAACCTTCAGACAACGCTACATAGACTCGTACTCGTTTATCCCAATGCGTTTAGCCAAAGCGTCATCTGCATTAAATCTGTCGTGTTCAGAGAAAGGTCATTTCCCACACAAATTTAATCTGAAACAAAATGAAAACTATGTAGGTCCATACCCAGATAAACATTATTATGGCTACGATACAATGAATGACAAAGACAAAATCCAGTTCAATGAATGGTACAACACAGTCTCGGGTGGTGTGTTTGACTTCAGAAAGGAATTGTATGTTTACGGCAGGAACAATGTTGTTTTACTACGAGAGGCGTGCATTAAGTATCGTGATCAGTTCATTCAGTGTACAAAGCTAGACCCATTCAACTATACAACACTGGCATCATGCTGTATGGCTGTGTACAAGACACATTTTCTCCCTAAAGATACACTAGCACTGACACATAACAACGCTTACGTTAGTCAGCACAAGACATTTTCAAATGTTTCCAGTGAATGGCTTGAGTATGTTAGGAGCGCTAGAGATGTTGATGTTCACCACGCACTAACTCATGGCGAGATGAAGTTTGGAGTCTATTACGTAGACGGGTTTTATGCTAAGGATGGTGTACGAAAAGCCTTAGAATTTAATGGTTGCATGCATCACGGTCATGAATGTCGTTACAATCCAAACCAGGTCCACCACATGTCTAAGGTGTTGTATGGTGAATTGCGGAAACTGTTTGACATCAAGTTGGAGATACTTGTTCGCGAATATGGTCTGGATGTTGAAGTAATGTGGGAATGTCAGTGGGCTGATGCTAAGAGGAATGATTCAGATGTTGCTGCGTTTATGTCGTCATACAGAGCTCCGATTAGATTAAAACCAAGAGATGCTCTCTTTGGTGGTAGAACTAATGCGTATAAACTCTACTATAAAGCAAAGGATGATGAGAAAATCAGATATTTGGACTTTACTAGTTTGTACCCGTTCTGTCAGGCAAAGAGGAAATACCCAGTAGGACACCCTCAAATAATTAAAAAAAAAATTTCAGACCCCTCGAGGAATACTATGGACTTGTCAAAGCATCCGTACATCCGCCTAGAAAGCTCCTACACCCTGTTTTACCTTATCGCTGTAATGGTAAACTAATGTTTCCCCTCTGTCGTACATGTGCAGAGTTGGAAAACCAACAACAGTGTGATCATAATGATGATGACAGATCCATCACAGGGACGTGGGTCAGTATTGAATTATTGAAGGCTGTTGAGAAAGGGTATGTGGTAGCTAAAATCCATGAGGTTTGGCATTTCCCAGACAGTTCAGAAACATTGGTCTTTGGCTATGTAAAGACATTTTTACAGTACAAGCAGGAAGCAAGTGGTTATCCGGCACACGCTGTATCCGAAAAAGAGAAGGAGGAATACATCAGGGATAACTTTGAAAAGGAAAATATCCAACTGAATCCTGACAAGATATGTCTTAACCAAGCACGCAGGTCTATCAACAAACCAGTGTTAAACAGCTTGTGGGGTCGTTTTTCAATGAGGGAAAACTTGCCAGTGTCTGAGTTATTGACTGATTCTGAACAGTTTTCACAACACATCTTTGGTGAGGGCTATGACATTAAACACTTTTCATTTGTGTCTGATACTACAGCATTGATTCAGTGGTGTTATTCGGAAGGTGACCATTGTCCGACACGTGACATTAATGTATTTCTTGGAGCATTCACAACAGCTCATGCGCGTTTAGAACTGTACAATCTGATGGACAGATTAGGTGATAGACTATTGTACAGTGACACCGACAATGTTATTTTTGTTTCTCGCGAAGGTGACTGGGAACCCCCTCTGGGACCCTACTTAGGTGATTTGACAGATGAGATTGGTGGTGGTGATTACATTGCGGAGTTCTCAGGAGGGCCTAAGACATACGGTTATCGTACAGCAACCGGTAAAACATGTATGAAAGCAAAAGGCATCACATTAAATGCAGACAATTCAAAAGTTATTAGACTCGACACACTGATTGATCTTGTTGATCATTATGTGTTGTGTCGCGACAGCAATCGACACATACTGGCTCGTGCTGACGGTATAGTGAGAAATAAAAAGAACCTCACACTGAAAAACAAGTCAGTGGTGAAACGTTTTAAGGTTGTATACAACAAACGGGTCCTGTTGTCTGATTTTTCGACACTTCTTTATGGCTAATAAAGACATCCATGTCTATCGTGGGGTGCGTGAGGTTGAGGGTTTTGATTTTAGATTACAACATCCTTTTTCTTGTGTAATAAGCGGGCCATCAAATTCTGGAAAAACATTTTTTGTAAAACAGTTAATTGAACGTGCTGATGAGTTGGTTTCTATGCAAATGGAAAACATATTATACATTTATGACTGTTGGCAACCCCTTTATGATGAAATGTTAAAAATAAGACATATTCATTTTGTCCAAGGGATACCGGCAACACTAAATGATGACACACTACTACCGCTTAACAGGAATAATTTGTTAATTATTGAGGATGTTATGAAAGACGCTAGCAACAATGCTGAGGTAGAAAAGGTGTTTACACAGTGTGTACATCATCGAAATTTAAGTGTCATTTACTTGCAAATGCAATGCAATTTTTTTTTTAAGGAAAGTCTAGTAGGACTATTAGTCTGAATACAAACTATCTGATATTGTTTAAAAATCCTAGAGACAACAATCAGGTCAGCGTATTAGGTAGACAGATGTACCCGGGTAAAACAAAGTTTTTCATCGAGTGTTTTCAAAATGCTGTAAGAAAACCATTTGGTTACCTCATGATCGACTATAAAGCAAAGACTCCTGAAGACTTTCGTCTCAGAACAGATTTGCTTTCAGACAGACCTGTTGTTTACATTCAGAAAAAACAAAGATAGGTCAGTATGTCTGACAGACTATATAGAAACCTCTCAATTCTTAAACTTTTATTTGAAGCCAAGCCAGCGCAGAGACGTGTTATTTTACAAAAAGCGTCTAATGAACTTATCTTAACTCTGTGTGAAATAGCTTTTAATGTGCTTAATGGTACCATACCACTCACACCAAGGCAATATCGAATGTTAAAAAAGAAGAAGTCTGAAATAAAATATTTTGCAGATAAAAAAGTTGGAGTTTCACGAAAGAAGAAAGTTATTAACCAGAAGGGCGGTTTTCTTCTACCATTGTTGAGCATCGCATTACTGTTTATAATGAGTTTCATAACAGCTAAATAAATAGAAAGGCATGGAGTATGCTGAAAAAATGTTTTTGGTCCCACAACACCAGTTGGATAAGTTAAAGAGTGACAATTCACGAACATCTATCAGACAAGTTGTAGAAAACGACCTGGATGCGTCCATTCAAAAAATCGGAATGATCTTGACAACCATGAGAAAGCCAAACTTTACACCTCGGTTTTGCAAAGATATTTAAACACTGCTAAACAGGGTGATATGGAGACCAACACTTTGACATTATCCTTACCAGTTACAGATAATGGTAATAAGGATACAAATGTTCGGACTGATGAAAATAATGATTTAATTAGTGACGTTCTCAGAAATGTTCCCTCACGGTGTAAGAGGAAAGTTTCCTACATTTTAGATAAAATGTCTAAATCAAAGGATGTGTCTTCTTGGAATGAGTCTGGAGAATTTGTCTTAAATGGCAGATGTATCCATGGATCACATATCCTGGACTTGGTAAAGAGTGTCACTGCTCCACAGAGGGTTAGCGATGATCGCAGACCTCAGGGGTGGAATGAGTTTCTAGATGCTTTTGCTGTTCTAAATATACCTCTGTCAACAATACCAAACAAGCATGTTAGAGAGAAAATTAATTTGTTAAAAACCAGAAAATCGGTTGATTATGTTACACCGACAAAAGACATTTTACAAACACCAGTTAAGAGTGTTGAAACCCCTGGGTTTATCTCGCCTGTTATAGACAGGAGCAAATGGTTAGACTTCTAATGTTGGTTTTGGTTTGTTGTGTTGTGTTTACATGTATATAGTTCTTTTATCATGACTATGTAAATATGTGTCTAACAATGTTTGAAAAACTGTCAATTTGATGTTTTGCTGATGTGTTACATGGATGTAAATAAATGGCTCTGAGATTAAATTGTTTGTTTTGATTGTTTTTATTTATTAACCAACACATTACACAGAGACACAATTACACAATAAACATCTGTCCAGTTTGAACATGTTGCACACATTTAAACAATTTGTTCTTGCAAATACACGGATACAATTTTTTCACAAAGGTTGAAACCATATTGTCATTTTTTATTAAATCAAAACTATATTTAGACATTACATTTTCATAACTTGAACGTTTAGACATATGGTGTAGAAAAAATACAGTGTTGACCACAAGTGGTTGATGTAAAATCTTGTACTTGTAAGGTCGAGTATCGATGCGATGAGCAAGATGTTTTTAGAAAGTTGCTAATCGTTTTTGGAAACAAGTCATAATCTGGTCCATTTCCAAAACTGTCAAAAAAACACCCAACACGATCTTCATTTATGTAGACAGCAAGCCAATGTTCTCCAGGGAGGTCAGATGTGTGTGTATTAATAATAACCATTGTCGGTATTTTCCTTATGACATTTGTTGGTAATAGATCACAAGCCAACACACCTAGAAAATGTGTGTTACCAGATACTTTGTCCATGACTGCAGTCAGCTCTGAAGTGTTCATTAGTAGAAATCCACTAAAACTTGTCTTCGGTTAGACACTTCAATGATACTGTCAAAAACTGCGTAAACAATCAAATTTATGGTTTGTGGAAGGGGTTGTCTGAAACGGGCCTCCAGTCTTATATTACCCGATTTCACCAATGATACATGTTGACCACACTCTTCATCTGGCGTGAGGTTAAAGGCATAGAGAGTATACCCCTGCATGAAATCCTGTCTATCAATAGACAATGCCTGTTTTTTTAGATGTCTTCCAGATGCAAGAGCTAATTGATAAAATTCACGTACAGCAGATCCGGAATGAAATTCGGGTTGATGTGGTTTAGCAGGATATTGTTGCCCGTCTACATACACAGCAAGAAACTCCAAATCATAATGTTTGAATGCAAATGGATTTTTGTTGTATGCTCCCGTGAATGCATCGTTGTCAACCATCGCTATTATCATAGACTTTGGTAGAGTACCCAAGAACAAATTTTCCTGGTTGGAAACCCTTGTTCCAGCAGGTATCGAAAAAATTTTCGCACACACTCAATCGGGTACTTGGCAGTCGTTGACAGCAACGCCTGAGCATGTCCGAGTCTTACAGCGGGTGATACTGACACTTTGTTGACAAATAAAGATGCTGAGAGAATGTTTACTTTGTAAGCTAATGCATCATTTCGCATTAGGCAGAATTCATCCTTACTACGTGCGAATTTTTATATCGACACCATTAAGCATCAGTTTCTCCTGGAAAACATGTCACTATGAATTGGAGTCAACAGCTCCACCACATTACTGGCATTTGTAAATACCGCTCTCTTTGTCAAGCCTTGATTGTTCCGTGTTCCGAGCTGTTTCATCCATATGCCCCGCTGTGTCCTGATAAAATAGCCCAGCAGAGAAAACCGTTTCCAGGGTGTCCCGACCATAGTTGGTGAGGTCACCCAGGGACACGTCAACCTGTGAAAATAATGTAGCTCCAGGGTAGTTTATGAACCCGTCGCCGGCTCCATCATCTATATCGCTCCCATCAGGTTTTGTGATTTTAACACGCAGGTACAATAGCGTGTTATTCAGATCTGTATAATCTTCGCCATGTCCGGCTATGAAAAACTCCAAAGGAGCCGTGTCGAATATCGCTGAGAGTGGCGGTATTTCGACGTAGGTGTTTTTCTCGATAGCTGTTTGTGTTAAAGGCACTGTAAACAAGTCCAGTTCTGATTTAATACACTCTTCAGACATACGATGAAGCAGGGCCATGATCAAAAAATAGTATTTACAGTCTTTCTCCGGGATGGACGTGTGGTCTGTTTCGCCTTTCTCTTCCGCTTTGAGACTATCTGCTTTTTCGACACGCGTTTGGTTTTCTTAGCGGGTCGGCCCCGCCTTTCACCAGGGGGTCGTTTCACAGATTTTCGAGCCATCACCAACATTCCTGACCCATCCTGGTTTTTTCGCATAACATGCGTCATACCTGTGCTGACTGTATCGCTTACAATGTTTTTAGCAGCTGTTTTTAAATGTGGTTTGGCTAAACTAAAACCCCGTCTGAACAACGGTATTGCCATTCTAAACAAATTTCTGAAAATCCCACCGATACCAGCTCCATACATTGCAGGGGAGCCATTGTAGCCAAGCATTACACCACCTGCTTGATTTCGGTAGTAAGAGACATATCGTTCAGAGTCCATTGCGCACATATTGAAAGACTCCATTTAAAATCTGATAGAATGTTTTACAGGTCTAAAATGCAGTTTCACAAGCACTTTTCCGTAGGTAAAATTGACGTGCTGGTTCTGATCAGTTTTCACTTCTATGGCAATATCCGTGATGTGTGCCTTGGTTACTGATACGTAGTGTGGCTTGATGTATCTAGTAGTGGTAACATCATTGTTGTTCCCTGATATATGTACACATCGTAACAGGGGCACAAAGGTGTCCCCGACTATTTGGTAATCGATGATGTCTGTGTAAATGTTTGTTTTTCGAACCATACAGTGTTTTAAACACAACAGGTTCATTTTCTTTAGTAACGTCAACAGGTTTCATATTTATACTCCTATGATAACTGTTGTTATACCCACACATAATGTCTTGTAAAACATCCATGTACCTTTTGGAATTTATAGCAGTTAGATATCTCCACATACGTGTTTTTAGAGTTCTAATAAACCGTTCTATAACGCTAGCCTTTAACTCGCTACCTGTAGCAAAATGTATTATTTTGTTTTTTGACATTAGGTTTTGAAAATGTTTGTTGAAAAACTCTTTACCCCTGTCAGTCTGCAGCTTTTGTGGGACTCTATCTTCGGATAGTATGGATGCAAATGCGTTAGCGACTTCCAAACCTGATTTATTTTTTAACAAACGAACCCAAGCATATTTGCTTAACACATCAATACATGTCAACATGTATTTATAACCGTCATTTTCCTTAGAATACACACTCATATCAACGAGATCGGCTTGGAATTGAGAATCAATACAGTATACTATAACTAAATATGTTTCTTTTGTAATTATGCCTTATGGGATTGTGAAGCGTATATGCATCCTCACGAGCTAACCAATCTGAAACTTGCTGATTGGACAAACGTACTCCAGTGTTCTCTAAAACAGCCTGTTTCAAACGTTTTTTACCACCTAATGAGCCAGAACTAGAAGGTTTGTAATAAACAGACTTCATAAGATTTGCCAGTGTCATAGATGCTGACACTGAAAATAATGACAAAACATTCTGGTTTTATTCTCACTCACAATGCATCAATGAAATCTAGAAAATTCACACACACATCTACATTTCTCTCAACCAAATATTCAACAAATGTTTCAATCACTTTACAAACATTAATCGCATTCTTTGTCGAAAGTTTAACCACACATACGTCTAATATGTATGCACACAAACAAAGCACATGACTGACTTTTACAGCCTTTTTACTCTTAAGAATATAAGGCATAAGAGACAAAATCTTACTGACAGTCAAATAGGTGGATTCATTAGAATCTACACACAACAATGTCAAGTGGTTCCATTCACTTGATACCGATTTGACATTTTCCATTTGTTTCTTGAAATTTTGCAAACGTTTAGTATCAACATCATGCACATTATGAAAGGGTCTAAAAAGAGTCTATCATCTACACAATCATTGATATTTCAACACGTGCTCTGGCAGATCCATTACTCCACAAAGATTCCCCACATATATCAGTGTTCTAAACAGCACTAATAGTCTTTGATCCTGTTTTCCAACAATCAAAGGCATCAGCAACAAATGGCTCAGATGTTTGGTCGATCAGATACTCCCTTATCACCTGCAGCTTTTCCACGACGAATGGCTCGTGATGAAAATCCAAGGCAACTGTTTCCCGTTGGGACAGCATGTTCTGTCTGTCAATCAAAACAAAACCTAACCAGGTCAACTGACCTGTCAATCATACTAGCCTGTCAACCGTTCCAACCAGTCAGCCAAACTCAGAAAACATACCATAAATCAAGAGTCATAAATCAAAATTTGCGAGGTAGTGTATGATACATACTACTCTTGCCATTCCAGATGACTTCAGTAATAAGTTATTTTAATCATTGCCAAGACGTATGGATGCAGTGGATGCAATCCTCCAGGAAGAATGGAAGAATCCTCCAAGTCATACACAATATTAATTATTTTTTCCAAGGCAAAATGACTTTATGCTCTAATGTTATTGTAAAATGTTTGTGTATTCAAAATAAAGTATATAATATAATTTCAAGATTATTTTTGTATACGACAAGACTTATGTCCAAGCCAAAATTGACTATTCTGTCCTAAATAAATGATAAAACCCAATGAATGATACAAAGCCTTCCTTTGGTATAATAATCTAGCGGGCTTTGCCTTTTATATAAAACATTTCTGATTTCAATTAATCAACCACAAGTCAAGTTATTGTTTGTTGTTCCTACAACTTGGATAAGCGACAAGACTTTTGCCAGGGACTGTATATACAGAGAGCTAAATGACACAAGAGTTTCATTTATAATAACATTGTATTAGGCTTTTCAATTCAAGTTTATTTGTATAGCACATTTTACAACGGTGTTTTCACAAAGCAGCTTTAAAAAAGTTTGAAAACAGTTACAACATATATATCCCTATATACATATATACATTGCAGTGCCACCTAATAGCTAATCTGGACCAAAACCTCATCTGTCAGGGTCAAAATATGATGTGAGTAAGAGCTAGTTATCCATTTTATTTATTGATAGATAGAGACCATGTTGAGTTCATCAAAGTAGATCAAACCCAGGGACAATTTTAAGAGGCTTTCAAACAGTTGGTGATTGCAAAATAGTAATGTGTTTCCAGAATAATCTTTTGAAAACTTCTCTGGCTGTTACAAAGTGCCTCCACACACAACATTTACATTGTATGATGATTGGTCAATTTCTCAATGGTCAAATGCCTGATGAAAACCAACTGAATGAAGTTGTCCCTAGAAAACCACTTAAAAAAGTAAGTAATTTTTTGGACAATTATAGAGGTTGAAAGTTTTGTGAATGTTTTTGTATTTTATTAAATAAGTAAGAAAGTACGAAAAACCTTAAAAATTACAATAGGTTCCATGCACTATAACAATAAAGAACTATGTTTTTAAATTAAATTGGAACTACATAGAGCACTGCACAGCATACATTAGATATCAATAAATTATGCAAGACTGATACCATCTATAACTCTATAATATAAAAAATGTGAATGCTTTACTATGATGCAAGCAATACATATTTAAAAAGTTGTGTAATCCTATCAATAATAATATTTCTCAAAGTCAAAAAGGAAGTTATTTCAATATCTCTTGTCCATAAAACCAAAGATTCAGATAATCCAGAGAAATCTCTGTAGGTAAGAAATAAGCTGGTAAAAAGATAAGAATAAAACAAATGTTGGGTGGCAGTGATCTACCAGCCCTCAAAAAGCACTACTTCAAAACAGACATAATTTTGTAGTGTAAATCACTGCATGGGCTCAACTGTTTGGTTTAACAAATGCAAGTTGAAACTCTGCCATGTAAAGAAGAAACCATATGTAAACAAGACCCTAAAACATCACCGCCTCCTCTGGGCACCAGCTCATTTAAGATGGACTGAGGTGAAATGTCTTGTTGTCTGATGAATGAAAAATGGAAAAAAGCCTGCTCACGTACTTTTTCAGTTAGGTTAGTTTATAGATACATGCACACTTCATATGATTCCAACAAACCTATTGAAACATGTATTACCAGCTATTATTAAACCCATCTTAACTATCATTAACCCTTCTCTTAGTCTGGGTCATGTACCCAAGTCTTTTAAATTAGCTGTGATAAAACCCTTGAAAAAGAAATCAAATCTTGACCCCAGAGAACTGTCCAGTTATACACCTATTTCCAACTTAACATTTATCTCTAACAACTCTGGTCTTATCGACATAAGAACTACATATATGAAAAATTCCAATCTGGTTTTAGGCCACACCACAGCACAGAGACAGCTTTAGTTAAGATAACAAATGATCTTCTTCTTGCCTCTGATCAGGGCCACGTATCTCTGCTGGTACTACTCAATCTAAGTGCAGCTTTTGACACATTATATAGATCACGTTATTCTCTTGGACAGGTTAGAAAATATGGTTGGAATCACAGAAACAGTGTTATCCTGGTTCACATCTTAAAGATAAACAATGTATCATCTAATTATACAAGAGTGAAATATGAAGTTCCACAAGGTTCTGTTGTAAGTCCTCTGTTATTTACACTATATATGTCACCATTAGGCTCAGTTATAAACAGACATGGAATCAGTTTCCACTGCTATGCTGATGATACACAGCTGTACATATCAGCCAAACCAGATGACAAATCCAGATTAAATAAAATAGATTATGTAAGAAATATTAGACTTTCGATGCTGCAAAACTTCCTTCTTTTGAACCCTGATAAAACGGAAGTTCTCCTCCTCAGCCCTACGGCTGCTCGAATTAAATGTTCAGATTTAATGCTAAATCCTGCTTACTTCACTGTAGTTTTCTGCTTTTTCCTACAAAGCCCCCAAATGGAATAATTTCCCATGTTCAGGACTCTGACACAGTCTCAATTTTTAAGTCTAGACTGAAAACATACTTGTTTAGCTTTTGGTAATTAATCTTGCTGGCTGGGGGATATGCTGTAAACATGTAACATCGTTGTAAAAAGCGCTATATAAATAAACTTGACTATAGGGGGATGGGAAGATTAGGTTGCTAAGCCTCAAGTTGTATCTGTTTAGTCTTCTGCCAGGCAGGACTGGAGCAATTGATTTAACTTTAAAGCATTTAGAAATGTTTATGAAGATATTAAGTAATCAATGTTTGGGAAGCTAACTAGCCTAGTTTACTATAGACTAAGCTAACAGTTTTATTTCCACCCCTCAAGTACTACATCCACCTTTGTTTGTTAAAAAATAGAATGACATACCATAGTCCTTTTGTTTTGCTCTTCTGTATTTTAATTTTTGAAGCTTTTTTTAGGAAGCTGAGACATGCTGTTCCACTGGCACTGCCTCCTTTAGGACAGGACTGAACCATTTCATATAAATTTGGGAGAGGTGTTGGTCACTCTGGGTATTTAAATTTTGCCAAAAACAATAAAAGAAAAAGAGGCTGTTATTTTTATTAGTGCAGAATAAAATATTCTGTAATATTGTATAATCAGAAGTTGTCACGGTGTAGCTGGAGCGAGGAAAGGCAGTTGCGTACACAATTGCAAACTGTAGTTTAAACACGGATTTAATTTAAACGAACAGACAGGAGTACACCACAACAGTAACAATGAGCGACCAAGACAGACTGCAAACACAGGGTATATATACAGAGAGTAACAATAGGGAACAGGTGACAACTCAGGACCGAAGGAAAACAGGTGTGATGGGCGGGGCCAGGGAGCACGTAACAAAAGAAACACATGGACGGGACGTAAACAAGGGCACATGGACGGGAGGCGTGACAGCACCCCCCCACCCCAAAGCGACCCACCCGGGGAGCCAACCCCAGGAGCCACCCCAGAGGAGGGCCAGGCGGACAGACGGAGACCAGGAACAGACGGACCAGACAGAGACCAGGAACAGACGGACCAGGCAGACAGGGAGGACGGACAGAGAGGAACAGGCAAAGGCAAACAGGAACACTGGAACAGAAAAACGGGAACACTAACAGGCAAACAGGAACACCGGAACCGGGACAAAAAACCCAGGGAAGACGAGGACGAGTAAGGACGACGAGAGGCCAAGGGAGGAGGATGACGAGACGAAACGGGAGGAGACCAACACGAGGACAAGGAAAACAATGAAACACCAGACAGGACAAAACACGAGACAACAGACCAGGAGGGGGACAAGGCAGAAAAACAGGAACAAACAGAACGACAGGGACAGGAACACGGAAACCAAAAACAGGAACACAAACAGGAACCAAAACGGGAACAAAACAAGGCAAAGAAACAGAACAGGGTGGGCGGGCGGGAGCAACAAAGTCTGCCTTAACAGGTAGCTTATTGGGGACAGAGTCAGGAAGCGCTCTGGACGCAGAGTCAGGAAGCGCCCGGATCACCGTCCGGGGGGGCAGGAACAGGAGCCACCTGGGGGGCGGAGACAGGCACGGGAACAGACCGGACCACCGTCCGGGGAGCAGGCACGGGAACAGACCGGACCACCGTCCGGGGAGCTGGAACAGGAGCCGGCTGAGGAGCAGGGACTGCGGTGACGTCCACGGAGGCAGCGGGCCTCGCTGCATTGACGTCCACGGAGGCAGCGAAGCAGAAGCGCCTCCGTTCCGGAGCACCAGGTGGCGCCGGAGAGCCAGCGGGGCTGGAGAGCGGGGTTGGGAAGGAGTGGCCGCATGGCCGCGACGGTGAGCAGGCGGGGCTGGAGAGCGGCGCCACGACGTGCAGGCGGGCGCCCGCGAAGTCTGCTTCCGGCTACGGCGTTTGCTACGCCGCTTAGCCTGGTTCGCCGAGACGGCTGCACACCCGGCCGCCATCTCAGCCGCGAGCAGAGCGGGGTTATCCGCCTCCAGCAGCGCACAGAGCTCCCAAGCGGAGAGAAAATCCTCGTGTTCGATCCGAGGGATCAAACAGCTCGCTGTGTCCTTGTGGTCGCTCATTCTGTCACGGTGAAGCTGGAGCGAGGAAAGGCAGTTGCGGACACAATTGCGAGCTGTAGTTTAAACACGGATTTAATTTAAACAAACAGACAGACGGAGTACACCACAACATCACTAACAATGAGCGACTAAGACAGACTGCAAACACAGGGTATATATACAGAGAGTAACAAGAGGGAACAGGTGACACAACTCAGGACCGAAGGAAAACAGGTGTGACGGGCGGGGCCAGGGAGCACGTAACAAAACAGAAACACATGGACGGGACGTAAACAAGGGCACATGGACGGGAGGCGTGACAGAAGTTAATAATTTAATATTAAAAAGAATGTTGCCCCTGTTTCCATAACACACCGTGTGGAGGAACCAAGGTAAAATGGCTATACTGTAAATGTTATCTCAATGTTTGTTAAGTCAATGCTAGTTAATTTTTATTGCAGCTTTCTTACTGCAATCATTCTTTAAAAATATGTGGGAGAGCTGAAATTAAAAACATGATTAAAGCAATGGAAGTAAAATGGCATTACTTATATGTATGACATTTTGAGAATGGATTTTAAAGTGGAATTCTGGCATTCACATTGTGAATGAACTGAATCTGTTTGCTCGTTTTCTTTGGCAGTCCAGTTAGGAGACCGTTAAAGTAATTAAGCCTTTCTTCAGGCATGGTTTAGTCATGTTGATGTTCTTAGGTGAAGATTCAGTAACTGCTTTGATATATAAAAAAAACCCTCCTTGTTTGGCCACCCAGTGATATTTCATACTTAAATTTTAGGTTGATTTACTAATTAACAAGCAACAAGATTTGACACCCATCCGATTGACAGAAGCAGTACCCAGAGGTTTTTAGACAAAAGTCAAGATGCAAGAAAAAGGGTCCAGACAAATTGATCTTCAAACAGCCCCCAAGCCTCAGAAGCACACATTCGAAACCATATCTACAGCCTGTAGCATGGTGAAATTATACAACAGAGGTGTACAAAATCCGGCCCGCGGGATCACTCATAAGAATACATTATTGGTGGCCCGTCGGTACTTTAAAAATTTTCCTTTCACCAGATGGTGGCAGCAGTACATACATGTACAGTACGTTTCACAACTGTGTTAGCAATAGAAAACAGTACAGCGCAGGCACGTGCTTCAGTGAACTGAGGTCTTACAGTCCTTACAGTGTCTTATTTACTGTAAGGTCTGGCGCATAACACACAACAACCACTGTAGTCAGGGGTCATAAACAATATATTATAGAACAAATGACCACCTAGTCAATCTCACAGACACACACAATGATACTAAACGCTACCAGTTATCCGCTTTCTTGTCCTGAAAGTTACATTCATACTCTACATTTAAGAGTTCAGTACAGTCCAGTCAGATCAGGGGTCCAGACCGTCATCATTTCTAATTATGATCCAGTGCTATATCCTGTATACTGCAACCTAGTAGTTCTATCAGTATTTTATGTCATAAGCAACTGAAAGACAAAACAAATGATGGCTTTACACAGCGGTATTCTCCAAAACTAGGCGAGCAAGTCTCAGTCCATTCCTGCTTAAAAAGTCAGTGTTCGCTGTTGACTTTTCTTTGACTTTTCGTCATTCTTTCTGACTGCTGCTGCTCACTTTGCACCAACTCCTCGGTAGTAGGAAAGTAGCTATTGGCTGTCCTAAAAGTCGCTAGAAGTCGCTAAATAACGTAATTTGTATTATGGTCTATTTGCGTGTATTTGAAGGAATAACGTTGTGGGAGAGTAAAAAAGTGAGTAAAAACACCCTAAATACGTTAAAACTACAAATAAACTCTGAATAAATTAACTTCTTCTGTGGATTCTTTTTTTTTGCCTTTGAAATAGGCCGTGTCACACTGAAGAATTTCCCTCTGGGATCAATAAAGTATATATCTATCTCAGACGCATTTATATTTAGATCCTGCTCTGTAGATAGGGGGTGGGGTCAGCGGCGGCTTTGGGCAATGCGCTGTGAGTGTAGTGGGTCTGATCCGACTGTGAGACTGAGCACTGTGAGTGTTGGGGGACGTGGAGCGGTGGGGGTTTGCTCTGACTGTGAGACTGAGAACTGTGGGTGTTGTGGGATGGGGCTCACGGCAGCCCCCGCTGCTCACTGAGGACAGCTATTGAAGATCATGTGTGTTCACCTCAGAGTCTCCAAAAGTCTCCAATAACACCAGAAAAAGTCGCTAGATTTTTCGCTAATCGCTTAAAAAAAGTCACTAGAGGGTCTGAAAAGTCGCTAAATATAGCGACAAAGTCCCTAAGTTGGCAACACTGTCAGTTTGTATCTCACCTGTGTGCGTGCCGCACTCCCGAATCTGCACAGATCTAATTGGCGGAGGAGCGTTTTTGGTGATCTTGCAGCGCACGCAATTGGTCTGTGAGTTTAATGCGCCGCAAAGCTCATATACTAGAAAGACCAGAAAAGTTAAATCGCTTAAATAAACACTGTCGAAATCAAATCCTTCTCAGTAGTTTATCGCTTTGGGTCCGCATTGGACAACGTTTGTGTTCCTCACTTCTACAGCTGCATTAGTATGAAGCTTTTGGTTTTATGTTCATATTTTCCAGTCCACCTTAAAACATTTTCCAACTTACAACTTAAACACATTTATCCTTCCACCTTAAAATGGCGCATACGTTTCATTGAGCACATCTTCAGCCTGAAGCCTGTGTTGCCACAGCAGCATTGGTCTGTGCAGCTTATTGAAGACGTAAGCCTCGTGACCAATAATTGACACGAGACAGGCAGGCGGGATAATTACTAACAAGGAATGGTATGATCCACTTTAAGGGTGGGTGAAATCGTATTACAAGATTCTCCCAGGCATAGATCCAGTACATTTATTGTAATATTTATCATTATAGGTTAGAAGGATGTTTGCGCCCTGCCCAGCAGCACTGCTGTGTCTGATCCCCTCACACCAGGACAACACTCACTAACACCACCACCACGCCAGTGTTACTGCAGAGAAACTTGCCACTAGAGAAATGTTCTCCATACCATAATAAATTATGTGGCTTAAGAAATATAAGACTTGCTGTTATTGAGTTCCATAAGTTTGGTAATGCCTAGTGACTTATATACAGTAGAAGCAGAAAAACTGAAAATACTTGATGCAGAAATGTTCATGCAGATGCAGAAAGCAGATGTTGCTGCAGAAAGCACATGTTCAGACACAATTTGCAGTACGTTGAAACATTATTTACTCTGTTAATCTCCTGTTGCAAATTATTTTTTTTAGTTAATTAGTTTTCATATGATTA
Source organism: Megaleporinus macrocephalus (assembly GCA_021613375.1). NCBI lineage: Eukaryota > Metazoa > Chordata > Actinopteri > Characiformes > Anostomidae > Megaleporinus > Megaleporinus macrocephalus. Next base: position 21,241,973 of record CM038710.1, read on the forward strand.
CAGTGTTATATATAATTTATGAATAATACATTTGTAAAGAGAGACCGGCCCTTAGTTATGTTGATATTGTCCAATCTGGCTACCTTTGAAAAAAGTTTAGACACCTGTGTTAAAACTGTAAAATTGGCTCTTTCTCTGTACTGCATCATCCTCCGGAGCACCTTGTGGTGCAATCCTATTCAGAGCTCACAGTAGTTTTTTGAGACTCAAGAGCAGGTCAGGCAACAAGAGCAGGTCAGTGGCAATTGTACTGAAGGCTTAGAAACACCTGGTGGCACTGGTGTGTCAGGAGTCAGAAGGACAGATATTATACAAGAACAGGAACAGTCAGCAGGACTGTAAAAGCTGAGGTAGACAGGACCACAGTACTTGGGTACTTTGGGACTCCATCAACAGAGTTGCTAGAAGGTGAGGTAAACTTACTGGCTGCTGTTCAGTCAATAGAGACAGAGACAGTCAGGGTGCTCAGATTGCAAAAGTCATTGAGCCACAGGAACAGTATCTGCTAAAAATATAGGAAGGAAGGAAACACGACAGGACCTAGAGCACAGACAAAGAGCTAAGCAGAGGGAGGAAACAAAATGGGCCACTGCAAAGAATGTTGCTTCCGCGGGCATAGCATCACTTGAAATAGAACTTGAAAAGCTGAGATAGGAAAACTTTAAATCAGTGTGACAGGACTCAAAACACTCTAGCTGATAACAGTAGAAGATTCAATCAGGGTTTGGTCACATATTCAGTCATATTAGGACTTTATTTGGTAAAAAAAACAAAAGTTTTTTCAGTCAAGGTATGTACATCAGTGACAAAGTAGTTACTGTCGGCACTTGAGATCCTGGAGATTTTACAGCAGGTAATGAATCTACAGTCATAGCGAAGATAATGTAGGTGTCACTGTGGAGGCTGGGGGAAGGGTCTCCTCTCGAAACTGAATGTAAAGGGAACACTTTCTTCATCTCCATGCCACACTTAGTCCAATTCATTACATTCCTTGATGTCCTACAAACAGTTCCTGGCAGCTTTGTCTCCCACTGTATTTGTCATTGCTGTTTTCTGGCTGGTGATGTAATGTGTATGTCCTGGACCAAATATATCATTATGTGTAGCTAGATTACTAATTATGCAGCAGAATCATGAGAAAAGCTGGAAAAGAAACAGTAAAGCCTGTAATGATAGGTAATGTGTTGTGTAAACATTTACAATAATTGGCGTATATCAGGATGTGTGGCAACTGGGGAAGGTTTTCATTTAGCGAGTTAGAAATTCTAAGACAACTTTCCATTTGACTTATTGAAAGACTTATTTGTTAATTTGTTAAATTTTTTTAGCTTTCAAAAACTTGCACCACAAGAAGACATTTTGTATAGTATATATATATATATATATATATATATTTATTTTTTTTCTGATTAAAGCTATGTACAAAAATATTTCACAGCATCTTTGCATGTTAAACAGGCAGTGCATGGCTATTGACCAGCCCATTGACCAGAAGGAGACATATCTGATCAATATCAGTAACATTTGAGTCGGTAAGAGTTGGTAAGGTCAACTGGACTCCTGCCATGTTTTAAAAAGCATCTGCTAGGACTGTGTCAATAACAACAGTACATTTTTCTGTGAGATACAGGTATTGTACACGTTTAAAACCTCGGCTTGAAACACATTATGGCAGCATAAGTTACAGCTTAAATAAATCCCAGGACTCAAGAACTTTTGCTGTTTATATTTTATTTAAATTCAAGGGAGAATTAATGGATATGAAAAAAAGAAAAGGAGGTCCCGGTTAAGAAACCAAGAAAGAAGCCATCGTCTCAATGACGATATTGATGATGAAGTTAGTATGGAAGTGATGCTCGACTCCATTCGCAAAATTGTGTGTGAAGCCGCGAGTGGTCTGAAATTGGATATAAGAAACAAACTCTCCAAATTCAAGCAAGTTTTAGACTTGATTTGAAGGTGGACAAGCTGTCTCCTGACATTCACCAGAAAATATCAGTGGCCATGGGCCAGACTGAAGAGGTTGAGCAGCATCTCTGCGAAATGGAGAGAAGAGTGGTGGAGGCAGAAAGGTGGGATATCAGAGTTAAAAACTCCTTAATCCAGCTAATCAAAGACCAGTGAGCACTGCAGGCAACAGTGTTGGATTTGGAAGGTTGTTTCCGTCGAAATAATATTTGAATCAGAGTTAAAAACTCCTTAATCCAGCTAATCAAACACCAGTGAACACTGCAGGCAACAGTGTTGGATTTGGAAGGTCGTTTCTGTTTAAATGATATTTGAATTTACAGTGTACCAAGATTTTATTTCCTCTTATGAACCGCCACGCTTACTCAGATCACAGGATGCTGGTTTTCTAATAGTTCCAAAAATTCAGAAGACTTCAATGGGGGAAAGAGCTTTTTCCTACAAAGCCTTGTGAGTCTGGTTCCTCCCAAGGTTTCTTCCTCTGCCACTGTTGCCTCTGGCTTGCTCACTGGGGGATATATGTTGTAACTGTTTGTTTTCAAAACTCTGTAAAGCTGCTTTGAGACAACATCGTTGTAAAAAGCGCTATATAAATAAACTTGACTACCAGACAAGGGCACCTCCATGCATCACTATGTTGAGAACTTAATAAAGAAAGAATTGAATGGCGTTTTGGACGTTTTGGAATGTCTAGTAAAAGAGCCAATTGTGTGCTGGCTCCCAAACCACCAGGTGGTGGTTTACCATGCTCAATAGTGGTTCGGTTCCTGCAGTTCACCGTCAAGTTTTACAGGTTGCATGAAAGAAAAGAATCTCAGTATGCAATAAGCTTTATTTTATTAAAGGGCCAATTCAATTATGTGACTTTGACCTCAACACTATAGGGAGGTTGATGAGCACATCAGTATTTTATTTTGAATAATTTTTTTTTCTTTTGCTTTATGTGGCCAATTCCCCTCAGAGTTGGAGGAGATGGCAATTCCTCCTGAATGGGAGTCCAGTTCACAATTTTTCTGGAACTGTATAATAGTTGTAAATGTACAGGTATTATTGTTTTATTATCAACGTTGTATGATTTCTGAGGATCAACGGATGCAGGTATAAGAAAGTTGTTTGGGGAAGAACGATGTCTTTCCAATACTGTACTATTTCATCTTTGAATGTGAATGGGCTAAACAACCCTATTAAAAGAAGCATGATTACCAAGTTTAAAAGGGAGAAAATTAGCATAGCATTTTGGCAAGAAATACATTTACCATACCCTAAACATGAGGAATAAAAGAAATGGGTGAACACACGATAGTTTTAAATGTCTATGCCCCCCCAGGAAGCAATATAGCACTTTAGAAAAATATTTGATTTATTGGCATCTAAATCACAGGGTACCCTAATATGTGCTGGAGACTGGAATATGTTACTAAATCCTAGGTTGGACACTACCAGCAAAATAAGGAAAATAATTCAGTGGGGATTCAGGTAAATAATATGGCCCAGTGGATGTATCTAAATGGGCAAGAGTTAGATTTTATTACTGTAGATTGTTTATTTCTTTACATAAGAATTTAATAGGTTTCAGAATCTATGCTGCTCATTTGGACTTGGTAATCAAGACTTTTTCAGATACTTACAGGTTCATCATTTTTTTAAAGAGATTAAAGGCTTCAGCCCTGTTCCTTTCTCAAGAATAGATCAGATATTCATAGAGGCATATTAGGGTGAAGGAAACAAAGGGTTAACTGGCAAATTGTATAGAGCAATATGTTTAAATGAGTAAAACTGTACTGATCATGTAAAACTTCGCTGGGAACAAAATATATAGGTCAGAGGAAGTGTGGTCATGAGTATGGGAAACCCAGGGCTTTTTCACAAATGAATTAACTTTTCTGCGGGAAGTGTTTGATTAGGTATTTTATAACACCCAAGTCTAGGCTGTCTGGGACTCCTTTTCCTTGCTGGAGGAAGTGTGGGTCAATGGAGATGGATCATGCTCATGTAGTTTGTACTGCCCAAAAATTAAACCTTTTTGGGTTTATATGGGGCAATTCATTTCTAATTATTTCTATTTAATTCTATGTACTGTCGGGCAACCTCTGAAGACCAATCTAAAAGTGATGGCTCTACTGAATATCTTTTTGACTGTGTGTAAGAAAGCTATTACTAAGTGCTGGCTTCGAAGAGAACCCCTAAGTGTGAATCTTTTCATTAAAATTGTCACTGGTATTTGCTCCATGGAAAACTTGACTTTCTCTATAAGCCTCCTAAAGGAGACAGGGAAAGAAAAATGTAAGAAATGGGGCGGGTATCTTTGAGACGACAGGATGGACTGAAACTTCTGCTTTTTGATTGTTTATTCTTCCCTTGCAAACATAAAGAGATGGTGAATTTGAGTTTGACATGCTAATCTTCTCTACCTCAGACTTTAAGACTTTTTGTATCTGCGTGATGTGTTTTGTTCTCCCCTCTGCTCTGTTCCTTTCCTGTGTTGTATGTATAACTACTGTTTGTGTTTAAAAATAAAGTTAAAAAAAGAAAAATTCAGTATTTCTTTTTATCCCCCACTGGTGTTAATGAGGTCAGCTGAGAGCACATGACCTCAGAATCAATAGACAGAACAGTGTAGAATTATTCTGAGCCTCACATTTTCATTGTCCTAAGGAAGATCCCAGGTAGTCTTGATTTACCAGCATGCAATGCCTGTGTGTGCGTGTTTCACAGTGTAGGTATGTATTTAAATGCTTCAACACGCTCAGGCAAGATCACTCACAAACACACAGCACAGAAATCTTCACTTCTTACAGCATTACTCTGATCACTTAAAACGAAAAAAGAATGAAAGAAAAGACCTTGTGCTTTAACAGTAGGGGAACATGCTACGTGTATGGACAGGTTGGCAAAATGAGATCAAGTAGGCTAAGAGCTTTAAAAAATGCAGTCAAGCAAGATTTTAGATTAGTCCTGAAGGAGGGGCCGTCGACAGGTGCTAACTATAAGAAAGGAATCAAAAGAGAATGGAAGCCTTGTTTGTGGATTTGAGGAAGATCCCTGGGCACAGGAAGGAAACAGGAATAGTAAATAGTTTCACAAAACCTTTTTTACATACTCTTGTCCACTGGCATATGTATACAGCACACACGTTCATAACATCTCAACTGCAACAAAATTCTGCCCCTGCAAGTTTTGTAAGAGCTAGAGGATGGGAGGGGAGGGGTGAGCTGGGGGATCCAGCTCCTTTACATCTCCTTACCAGTCTCCTCCCATAAACTCCCACCTATGGAGGCTAACATCATAGAAACAGAAGCAGACAAAGAGCAGGAAGACACGGAGAAGAGGGCTGTACTTGAAACACCCAATAGGAAGATATTCTAGGACGACACAGAGCACAGTGTACAGTGGTTGTGAGCCTCACATTTGAGTTGTCCTAGTGAAGAGCCCAGATAGAATTTATTTTTCTTAAAAGCACGGATCCAGAGTCATGGCTGTCACTAATTTCCACTATATTACTCGGATGAACAGTGGCTTTAAAGTGTACATACTGGAAGGTAATTATCATTTAATTTTTAAACTTTAATTTAATAATTTATGTTCATTTTTAATTACTATTAGCAGCATCTTTCCAGCCAGAAATGTGGCTTTATCTAACAAATACCTATATTGTATTTTAAAACATTCATGATGCATACACATGGCATTATTAATTTCTATGAACTGTAGGGAATGAACTCATATAAACTTACAAAAGTGTGTTAAGCAGAAAAGGAGAGTAAAACCTTTTTTCACTGACTTTCACTGGCTGCATGCTTCGTCACAACTATGTTAAGTCGATATATATCGGTTCAAAAGGTAGTTAATTATCTGGTAGTAAATGTAGTGTATGACAGAACCTTTAGGAGGACCTGTCTGAGCTCTCAAAAAAATAACCCTCCCTCAGGCACAAGAAAACCACTCAAGGTTTAAGGTGTGGTTTACACCTGGCCCCCATTCTCTGCCAGATTGTGCCAGCTTGTCATACCCCACTGCATTGGCTTTGGGTGTATATTTGAGGGAGAGAGAGTGTACTGTTTTAATGCAATTTACCAACATTGTCTCCTCAGTGCCCAAGCTACTCGAAATGTTGGATTTTTGAGTGATTCATCTTGTGTCACTCAATATTTTGTCGAACAAAGCCAACATTTGCTTACCGAAGTCTAATTGGGCTTGATAAATGCACTTATTTAAAGTTTTTGTACAATTGATCCCAGTTGGGCTATGCTGCAAGTTAACAGCCTCAAAGATGCTTGTACATCCACTCTAGTAGCGTAATAATGATCTCATTGCATTATATAATGATTATTCTGTTGCCACAAAGGCATAGATATTTTCATACAGTTGATCAAGCAAGTTTGTTATGGACCAAAAAATCAGATTATTATATATTATTTGGTCCATAGTATTTTAGTATCACACAATTTTGCTGTAAATGTCTTTAGTTTATGAATGTAAATGGCTATCTTGAAGTACATTGGTGTTATTGGTAAATAATGCTTTTGCAGCTCAAAGAAATTTTGTCCGGAAGGTTCTGGACATCATAAACACAATACAGTCAAATTATAAAAATATGGTTAATTTTTAAACATGAGGTGTACTGTCACAAAAATATATTTATCTAAATATCTATTTATCTGACACAATGCTGAAATAATACTGTGTTAGAACATATTTAAGGTATAAATGTTTTTGTTGAGTTCTGTTTGGGTTATTGTTTTCTGCCATTATTTTGATGAGGAGTAAACATTATGATGTGCGTCAAAAATGTCTTATTCTTGGCCATCAAGGCAAACAAATGCAGTGTGAATAATAATGTTTCAGTTTCTAGGCAGTTATGAGTGTTTTCAAGACACAAATACAGCCTTTTTTTGTTTTGCATTTGAATGACATTTACCGTTAATGGTGAATCAGCTGGGTTCCATGGTAGTACTCACAAAGCCAGTTGATCTTGTTCTGCTACTTAACGGAATTTACATTTAACGGAGGCACAGGAAAGTTTTCCCACATTAAGTCATACAGGTGGTGATGAAATTGGTGTCAAGTATTAACTGTAAGGCACTTGTTTATGTGTTTGGCACTTTTTGCTGTTTGGTTCCATAAACAATAACTCGTTATTTGATATTAGTGTGTTGCTACTGTGTAATTCTCAAATCAGTTCACTTTTATACCTGCAATATTGCAGCCTTTCCCTGAGAAATATTTAAAATATAAAAAAATATTTCTGTTGTCTACTAGGTCAGCCTAACCTAAGGAGTGAGGACAGGTTCCGTCACGTAAACAGTGACAGAGTACGAGCGATCCCTGCTCATCCACCCAAACATAGGCATAGTTCAGAACGAGGGCGGACACTTGAAGAGAGGTACATCGATTGTAACAACATCTGCTGTTGGCTCTTAAAGCAATTTCCTATATAGCTGTATACATTTAACTAAATGCTATTATAACTTGTAATGCAACTAGTAAACAGCACAAAACTTCCAACAGATTAACAGGCATTGCTGTTTTTACTAGGAGAGAAAGGGCCCTGAGTAAGAGCTTGGCCAACACTGCCAGGAGACCATCAGGCTTCAGCATGGCTGAGAGTCCTACATCCACCTGCAGCCCTACAGCGAGTCCTACTGACCTTGTTCCCAGCCCTGTCCTCTCTACACCAGTTATGGACGAGCCTCTCGCCCTCATTAAGAAACCCCGTCAGGAGCCAGAGAAGAAGATGGAAGACAAGAACAAAAAGACTTCAGTAAGACATACACAGGTGATCATTTACAGAGAATAATTACCTGTCATATGAAAATGAAAAATTATCATTTACAAAGTGAAATGGATATAATAACATGACTTATATATATTAGATACATTTTGACAATATAGTGAGATATTACCAATATTACCAAGGATAAATTTGGCAAAAAAATGTATTGACAAATAAGATGATCAAATACTTGAATATCATAACTCTGGATTCTCAAATTAATTTCTATTTTATACATGCATAGTGGATATAATAACAACCTTTTTACTCTACAATGCTGAAAAAGTAATACATGTGATTTTAAAGGTTACTGGATGAAGGTTCTACATTATTCTAGAGAATTTAACATTCCATACATTTTTAAACATACTAAACCACATAAACATGCATATCCAACAGGTTTGGTCCTCTGCTATTAATACTGTTCTACCTTAAGCAGAGTAAACACATATTGTATGTCTCAGCAGAGCTCAGAATCTTTCCCAAGGCAATGCAGGTCTATATATCACCACTGTCTGTAAAACTCAGCAGAAGGCAAGAAGGCTGTCTATAATTCCAACAGACTCTTTCTAAGTGAGCCAACAGGCCTCTGCCTGCCCCAGATATGCAATCCAGCCGGATTCAAGGAGAAATGTGAGCAATGGGTGGAGGAATGTTGTCAACAAGTCCCAACAAACCATGGCTGTTGTTGACCTGTTCGTGGCATCAGGGCAAAAGTAGTCTAGAACCTTTTTTTGACTAAAGTCATAAAATTTGAGCCACAAACCTTTGAGAACTTTTTCCTCTGAACATGTGTCCAAACAAATCTGATTGGTTCAGATTTGTTGTACCATTATTGTGTTTACTATTGAAGAGCAGACCTTTCAGGCAGTATGGTGTGTAAGGAGTTTTGGTTGCCATTTTCTGTGTTTTTCAGGTTCGTCCATCAGTGATCACTTGTGTCTCATCATCAGCCTCGTCAGCACGTAGGTTTGAAGACTGCTATGGACATTCCACAGGTATATATATATATATATATATATATATATATATATATATATATATATATATATATATATATATATATATTGTTCCACTATGTTATCATATGTTTAATTCCTTCTAAATCTATTTTATTGTACATGTTAAATCTGAGTTTTTCCTCTCTCGGTTCTCTCCATGTAGGTATGACACACCACAGTTATGATCATGTCGAAGAGCATTTCCAAAGAAGTCTTGGAGTGAACTACCAAAAGGGCTCCTCCAAGCAGCTCTCTATCAATGTGTCTGTGGATGACCACTTTGCTAAGGCCCTCGGGGAGAAATGGCTCCAGCTTAAAGCATCATCCTCCTTTTGTACATCTTCTTCATCATCATCATCATCATCCTCTTCATCTCCACCTAGCAGTCCCATCTTCATCCACTCACTTGGCTATGGCCAAAGTCCCAAACGAGCCCGCAAGGATTCTGTCAGCCCAACCACAACCACTCCCAGTCTGTGGTCAGAAAAATAAAAAAAAAATTCATTTGAAATTAAGTGGATTAACTTATTGTATGTGCATAGGATTGACACATAGAATCATGCTATGTGTGATTAATGCCTGTACAGAATAACAGGGTGATGAGATAGTAAATCAATACTAAGGACTTGTTATTGAATTGTTATTGAAGCACTGCCTGTTTGGGTGTCTTTCTCTACATGGGATTTTCCTTGAAGCGGTTAAGCACGATATGTCCTAATTTCAAGGATGCAAATTTAATGATGGCTAGGTTGCTTTTTCCTTGCCTTTATTTGTCATTGATGAATATTTGTTGTCCTTCATTGCACTGATTATTAATTATACAATTTCGTGGCAGTATTTGAATAATATTAATACTAAATGCTAGAGGTTTTTAAATGTGCATAGGTCCTGTAGTCCAGTTGTGATACTATTCATTTAAAATAAACATCAATAATTTTAGTACACAAACACTGTTATGGAGAAAGACCTTGTCAGCATATAGTGATGCCTATTAGTGATGCATATAGTGATGCCTATTTGGAATGAGTTTCTTCATTTCAATTTATGCTTGGATTTCAAGATTCAACTACTGTAAATATTGTAATAAACGTATTCATTTACAGTTCTGATCAGCATTATGCTTTATTATGCCTTTTGACAAAATGGAATATATTTATATTAAGATTATTTCACCAAATATGACCTTCTTCAAAGACAATAGAAATGTAAATCTATTTATAAATGTACTGTTCTGACACACATTAAGAGCTGTTAAACTTCAATGGAAGAACTTGTCACTTACATAATTATGATAGTGCAGTTGAAACACTGGTTTGTCTAAATGTATCTAGGCATATGGATACAGTAGAAAGGACTGAAAGTTCAAATAATCTTTCAGTTCAAGTTTAAGTAATCTCAGTGCCAAAACCCAGTCCTGTATAAAGTTTTAGGCTTGCTTGCATAGTCCAGGAGGCATTCTCATGTTACTCAGCAAACAAAACAACTCACACTCTGAAGCTTAGTACTGGTGGTGGTGGTGTTGTAACTTGATGTCCTTCTGGAATGTGGGCCCTTCAGGGCAATTGTAAGGAACATGAAAAGCACATTAGGAATGACATCACCAATGTCCAGTCCAGATGTACAGTGAATATAGTTTATTGGTAAACAAGAAATTACTAATAATATTTTAATTATATTTTTATGTGTAAGCATGTCAGTGCATACCAGCTGGTTCATAAAATCTGAACTAGGATTAGGACTAAGAAACTGTAACACTGTAATGACATATGTAAAAAAAACATATGTAAAAATATATGGATGTCAACAAGTTATTGTTATATAACATGTTATTTTAGCAGTTGTATAAACTTCGGATTTCAATGTAATGGTATTTACATCCATATCAGGTGAACTGTGAAGGAACTACAACAATTTTCATACACTATCCCCTCCATTGCAAGGGCTTATATGAGCCACAATGTCTTCATGTTAAATGTTAAGAGCAATTAATACCAAATGCAAATGTCTCACTTGAAATCAACTCTATTGGCTAGTAAATGAAATAATAAGGGAATAACACATACCTGGCCATAAAACAGCCATCTGTCAAATTATTTTTGAGCTCATAAAAAGTGTGTTCACCTGATTTGAATGGGAATATTTATATTAAAATATTTACAGTCTGTACACTATTTAATTTCAACTCTAGGATACTACACTATACAGCTAAAATAATAATGACTTTGCCAAATATTTATGAACTGTCTCAACTCTCTTATATGCAACATGGAAGATTGCAAAATCAATGATGCCTGTCATTGGCAGCCACTTGTATGCAATTGAATGTGTTGTTGTTATTGTTATATTACAATTATAAATAAAAATAGATGTAAAGATTTTACTATGAAATCATGTTTATTACAAACAAGAGAAAAACTAAATACTCTCTTTAAAAAAGGTGGCATCAATTTTCAATTGTCAACAGGAAGCATGAACTCATCTTCATATTCTGCCACAATTGGTATGATGATATGATGATCTTAAAGGGGAAATAAACAAGTAAAATATTTAAATAGTTAAAGGTGAAGATGTAAAGAGGAGTTTGATGAGAAAAGTTCTGTTCTTGAAAAACTTACAGACTGTTTTTCAATGTGTTAGTGAACCAGAGTAAAGAGGTTAATGATTCTGCAAACGTCCTCTTACAGATGTATTACTTGAAATGAGTGTAAACGCTCAGTAGATTTTTTAAAAATCAATTTATGGTTGAGGGATACTTGCAAGGCGTTGTAAAGCAATAGTACCCAAAGAAAAGTTTACCATCTTCAACATCACATATGAAACTTTGCACATCATTATTCAGTAAAAAAAGATGAGACATTTTTTACAGCTTGGCCACTATCTTACACTATTATCAGCCACACTCTGATTTTTTTTATCTGCTTATTTTTTTCTTTCATATCTATAGTCATACTCCTTAGCCGAACTAATTTTCTCTCTTTACTCTTCCCGAGATAATGACTGTCCTCTTGTCCTGTTGAATGCTGCTGGAAGACTGTCCATCAGGGCTTCCTCCTCACCTATCACCATCCAGCTCTCCTGTCCATTTGTGCCAACTGCAACACCCTCAATTACATTACTGTGCCATCTAGATATACCAGCATTGAGACAGAATGGGACTCTTTCAATTCACTCCCACTTTTCATAAAGACTAATTCAGAGACTGCATCAGTCAGAGACTGTCTCTACCAGTGCAGTTTCTAAAGCTTTGTCATCCAGAATTCAAGCAGAGATTCTCTTTGCTTTTCTTTGGTATTTAGCTTACTACATTGTAAATACTGTTTGACCAGAGGAGGGTGGGTCTCCCCTTATGAGTGTTGGTTCCTCCTAAGGTTTCTTTTTCCAGTCTGAGGGAGTTTTTCCTTGCCACTGTTGCCTCTGGCTTGTTCACTTGAGGATATGTGTCGTAACTTTTTTTTTTTTTTACTTCTGTAAAGCTGCTTTGTGACAACATCGCTGCAAAAAGCGCTATACAAGTAAACTTGACCTAACTTGAACAGTAAGTATGTAACTGACATAAATTATGTCCTTATCATAAAACAATCACCAGTAACGCTTTAGTCTCATTGAATTGAAAGATTATTATTTGTTGGACATTTTATTAGTTATTTAGATTCATAATCTGCTTTTTTGTGAATTAAACTAACTTCATAATATCAATGGAGAAAATATATTTTATGTGTATGAAATGACAAGAGTTGAGTACTCATAGCAATAACTTTCAGTAACTTTAGCATACATGCATTTTTTCATTTGAATGTGTTATTTTAACTAAAATAAGTTCAGTATGTTTTGATGCTTTGTAACAGCTAAAATTATTTCCTTTCTTTTGTTAAAACAACATGCAATAGCTTTATTAATTATTTATCAGTCAACTCAAACAAGACAGGTGAAGTTAAACTGTAATATTTTAGTAATTTTTGTAATTAACTAGTCATTAATTTAACAAATAAATCTTTGTTTTTTTTAAAGAAAAGTAAAAAAAACTACAGTGTCGACAGATCAGCAGTTCATCACAGCATAGACACACAGGCACACACACTCAAGCCTATAGGGGCAATTTAGCCTTTCCAGTTCACCTGACTTCATATGTTTGAACCAATGGATGATACCCACACAAACTTTATACAGAAATGAACTCTGGATGTCCTTGCTGGGAATCAAACCCAGGCCATTTTGTGTGAAGCGACATTAAAGAAATAGTATACTTTTTTAACAAGGGAAATTATGTCAAAAATAATCAAAACAACAAAATGTAAATACAAGGTTTTGTTCCAACTGTAAAAATAGACATTTATTTAAAATGTATAATCTCTGTACATGCAGTCATAACCACTCCCTTTAGGGTTCCAGTAAACTACAATATCTGACTCACTTCCACAGGATGGACGGGGTAGCTTGTTGACACAGTTTGCAGTTTATTCCTCTCTTAGGCCACATTACCTACTACTAGGTAGATAATTTTATACACTGGTTTAGATTCAAAAATACATTTGGGACTTGTAATTGCCTTGGGGTTTAGACAAAAATCATTTTGCTTTGACTGACCTTATATGTTAATATTTATGTGATTAAAATAGATGACTGAATATTTCATTTTGCCATTTACAAAACATTCATAACACTTTACCAAATGTTTAAGTAGACTGTTTTTATAGTGACAAATTTAGCTTTTAATAATTTGGAGCAGAAAACAAAAACAACAGTCAGTAAGTGACTAGCAAACATAGCTTTGAACATCTAAATTGTATTTCTTCAATACACATTTACATTTACATTTACGGCATTTAGCAGACGCTCTTTTTCAGAGCGACTTACAGAAGTGCTTAGTGTTCAGTTAGAGTATGAATCTCTATCTAGTACAAACAGGTTTAAGTCCAAACCACTCTTATACTCAAACACTGCCATAAACACAGGGCCAGTGCTGATACCTAGAAACAAGACAATGCAGTACCTAGCAAGACTGGAACACCTACAGAGAAGAGAACAAATACAAGACTGCATACAGTACAAGTGCAGTACTTAGCCAGTACTCCTAGAAGATAAAGTGCAATTACAGTTTATACCAGTACTTTAGTATATTAGTGTTTATAAGTGCTTCACAATACATATGATGCACAGACAAAATGTGTTTATAATGCTACATTTCAAAACTATTATCAGAAAGAAGCAGTTGGTTAGTTTTATGCTTATTGTTTATCATGATTGCATAATTGCATATATTACAAATACAACAAGTTATCATTATGTTGACCATCTTTGCATTATTTACACACATTCCATTTACAGACATTCCTCTTTTCTAAACAGATGCTTCAGAAAGATCCTACAAATCCTGTTTGGCAAGGGAATAGATTAAAGGAAAGAGTGGATAAGGGAGGGGAGAAGAAGAGCATATTCTCATAAAGGGATCATTTTTCATGGCTTCATTTGCATCCTGTCTGTTTCTTATACCACAGAAGCTTTCACTGAAAATTCTGCCTATGTGCGTCTTTATTTGCACACTGATTTGTAGAGTATATTTGAATAAAGGCACAGCATAGAACTCTTGCTTACACATAATGGCACCCTCTAACATATATAATGTTCAAAAATGTCATCATTAATAAATCCATAAGAATAAATCTGTGGCTTTTTGCCAACAGTGAATGCGTCAAATGGAAACTATGGAGCCAGTGATGGTTGATAGATCATTGCCATCTAGTGGTTAGTATAGGAAATTAATTTTTCTACATTACAGCTCACTGTTATAACATATACACCAAAACATAACCTTCTGCGATTAAAAACTGAATCATTAAATCAATATTTTTATTTTAAAATCACTGCCAATTGAAATACTTGCATCTTGATTCTTCTTTCCAAAAGCAACTCGTCCAGAAATCTCTATTCTAGAGATTAATGCTGATATGCATTGCTGTCTGGAGCACTATACAATTACTTCATAATAATTATAGTAATAGCCTTTTTTTATAGAGCAACTTACATAGCCGCAAAGTGTTTTAGATGTAGATGATAAAGCTATTACTGCATCTTTATGATTGCTCTAGTTGTGCTGTTTACACAGGAATGTTTACAAAATGCATAAACCTACTAAAGATGACGCTGGTCCCCCCAGTATGTAGTTTTGATTGGTATATTTACTAATATTTCCATATGTTGACAGATGACTAAGAGCATTTGACAAGGCCTAGAGGCCTAGAGACTTAAAGAATTTCATGTTACAGTAATACATGTAAATTAGATTTTGTTGTGCTATTAATTGTGAAGTTGCAAATGCTACATTATACAATTGTTATATTTATTGTATTTTATATAATTTTTCTTTACACTAGATGATTGTTTGTGACATTTAAAATCTCTGGAAGCGATGCAGTAAAGAGTCATTTTTTGCTTCTTGTCATGGCTCATGGCAGACAGGTCTTAAGAATCAACAAGGAATTGCCTGCATCTGCTGTCCTGCCTAGAAGACACAGCATATCATCTTTTATCTCTCTTTTATTTCTCCCTTTTAATTTTATTTTTCTGGTAGTTTTATTATATTTGTATAATAATAATTATGCAATTAGCTACTAAATTATGTAATCAAATTGAGATTTTAGGTAACATAACATTACATTAAACTAGTGATACAATGCCTTTAAATGTATCTAACACAAAAGATGTAAGCAATTGTAACATGCTGTCTTTAGTATTTTAAGTACATTGGACTTAGTACTAGTATTGGCAGCAGATTATTAACTGTGTGCATTGTTTTTACTGTAAAGAATATTGTAAAGAATGCCAAACATTAGTTTGCTGGGAGAACTGTTGGGCAAGACATATGATGCACCACTGCTATTCATATGAGCAAGCCACATTGTTTTTACTGTTTGTTTAACCCTGGACATTGCTGCTTTGGTTTGTTTCTTCTCAGTCAGTATAATCTAGTGTATATCCTTTTGCAATTATTCTCACATCCTAACACTATCATTTCATTTAAGTGATGTTTTGGGTAGCGGAGACAAGTATTACAACAGCTCTCTTCTTCTCAATGCAGTGTTTTTCAAAAGGCTATTGTGTGGATTGTCAACATAATTATATGAGATTCTTTTAAATTGCATGTGATTGACTGTGGTCACAAGAGTGATGTTTTGTTTAGGCTGCACAATGTCATTTTGTCTTTTGGGGCAATATACACAATCAAGCAGATTTCAGGCAATAGTTTTAAATGAAACTGATTTGAAGACTATTGTAAAAGCAGCCAAAATAAGAAGAGATATGCACTGAAACTACTTTTACAAAGTTTTATGACATGATATGGTCTGTCAACAAGATAAGGCATGTCTTTACAATATAGATATAAATCAAGTATAAATGGAAAATTGGTTAAGCCCTTTGAAATAGTGATGCAGAGAGTTTACTGAAAATGAGCATGCTATGATAGTTGTCATTTAGCATATTTTCTGAAACTAGCATTGATTTGGTAAATCAATCAGTGTCCAGAAAATAAAAATCATTGCAAGACTTAAACCAAGACAACTGTTGCACACACTCACTGTTCCGAGCAATCAAATCTAATAATAAAGCAATCAAATCTAATGCCACACAAATATTAGTTTCAACAAAAATATTCAGTTTTGTTTTTGCATTATGTACCATTACAGTATCGTCACAATATTGTCACCAAATGCTGCACTTACAAACTATTGTGTAAATGCTTACATAGTTAATGCATAACATGTACATCAACTAGGGAGAGTAAGACAGAAGTACTGACTTACACCACAAATGTGGGATAAAAAGGCAGTATTTATAAATGCAAAAAAATACATAAAGGACAAAATTAACCTAAGGCAAAACATTGCCATAATTAGTGCCTTCCAAGCCAACAGTTAAAAACCTTTTTGCATATCCCTCTGCAGTCCTCAGCAGTGGTGTCCTGATGCCAACCAAGTATAAAAAGTATTCCAAAGATGTCACAATCACATGGCTACCATTTTGGTAAGCAACTTTAAGTTCATTCAGCAGTGAGATAACAAAGTTATAACTGATCCAACAAAGGCAGTAAACACATCCTAGACCTACAATATACACTATGTTGCCAAAAGTATTTGCTTGTCTGCCTTAACATGCATATGAATTTGAGTGACATTCAATTCTTAATCCATAGGGTTCAATAAGATGCCGGCTCAACCTATGTAGCTATAATAGCTTCAACTCTTCTGCGAAGGCTTTCTTCCACAAGGTTTAGGAGAGTGTTTATGGAATTTTTTTTACCATTCTTCTAGAAGTGCTTTCATGAGGGCAGACACTGATACTGGATGAGAAGCTGTTCTATCGAATTGAGAAAAGGCGTTCTATCGAATTGAGCTCAGAAGGTCAAGCCAGTCAAGTTCTTCCACAACAAACTCGCTCATCCTTGTCTACAGGGACCTTGCTTTGTGCACTGGTGCGCAGTCATGTTGGAACATGAAGGGGCCATCCCCATACTGTTTCCACAAAGTTGGAAGCATGAAATTGTCCAAAATCTCTTGGTAAGCTGAGGCAGGAAAATGTCCTTTTACTGGAACTAAGAGGCTGAACCCAACTAACAATCATAATCCCCCTCCACCAAACTTTATACTTGGCACAGTGCAGTCAGACAAGTACTGCTGGATAGCCAGATGGAGAAGCATGATCCGCCACTCCAGAGAATACGTCTCCACTGCTGTCCACTAAGTCCAGTGGCGGTGTGCTTTTCACTACTGCATCTGACACTTCGCATTGTGCTTGACTTGGATGCAGCTGCTTGGTCATGGAAACCCATTCCGTAAAGCTCTCAACGTACTGTACTTGAAAATTCCTTTTACAAATGTTTGTAAAAGCAATCTGAATGCCTAGTGCTTGGTTTTATACAGTTGTGTCCATTAAAGTGATGGAAACACTTAAATTCATTGATTTGGATGGGTGAGTGAATACGTTTGGCAATACAGTGTATATAAATGTATGTGTGTGTGTGTGTCTGTGTGTTATGAACTCTATATGGAACCAGTACATCAGTCTGGCTAATCTTCATAAAATTATAGTGTCCATATATTTTTTGATGTATTGTTTCGTCTTTATCCAACTGCAGGGTTTTAGCTCCAGCTCCAAGATGGTAAAGGGGCTTTTTAGTGACATTGTCAATTTCTGTAAAAAGCCTTAAGGGAAGTCATCTGTTTATGAGGCTATAGGTCCTACTTCTTTGCTAAAAAGTTCCTTGGAGCGTTTTAGGAATAGTAGATAATGTGCACAATAATGTGCAGTACCATGTGATGTGTTGTGATGTGTGTGACTTGGTGTATAGTACTCAAACAGCGATCTTCGCTCCTGGGAACACCTGTAGCACAGATAATATATCTGGAAAGTAAATTAATTAAATTAATTTTTTAGCTCAAACTTCTACACATAATACCCCATCATGTTTTTGCTAATTCATTAAAAATAAATAACAAAAATAACAGAGGGGGAAATAACATGTACATACATATTCACAGCCTTTGCCATGACACTCAAAATTGAGCTCAGCAGCATCTTGTTTCCACTAATCATCATCAGCTGTTTCAACAACTTGAGTCCACCTGTGGTAAATAGAGTTGATTGGACATGATTTGGAAAGGCACACACCTGTCTGTATAAGGTTTAGTTGACAGTACATGTCAGAGCACAAATCAAGCCATGAAGTCCAAGGAATTGTCTGTAAACCTCTGAGACAGGATTGTGTCGACGCACAAATTTAGGGAAGGGTACAGAAAAAATTATGCAGCAGTGAAGGTCCTACTTAGCACAGTGGCCTCCATCATCTGTAAATGGAAGAAGCTTTGGACCAGCAGGACTCTGCCTTAGACAGTGAGGTGTCCAAGAACCCAAGGGTCACTCCGACAGAGCTTCAGCATTGCTCTGCAGAGGGAGTAGAACCTTCCAGAAGGACAACCATTTCTGAAGCACTCACCAATCATGCCTGTATGGTCGAGTGGCCAAACGGAACCCACTCCTAAGTAAAAGGCACAAGACAGCCCACATGGAGTTTCCCAAAAGGCACCTGAAGGACCTTCAGACCATGAAAAACTAAATTCTCTGGTCTAATGAAACAAAAACTGAATGGCCCTAAGCACACAGCCAAGATAACAAAGGAGTGACTTCGGGACAACTCTGTAAATGTTCTTGAGTGGCCCAGTCAGAGCCCAGACTTGAACCCAATTTAACATCTCTGGAGAGATCTGAAAATGGCCGAAACACTTAATTTAATCCATTTTGGAATGAGACTGTAACATAACAAAATTGTGGAAAAGTGAAGAGCTGTCAATACTTTTCAGATGCAATGTATAGCCACAAAAACATAGTTTAGTTGAGAATGCATTATAATATACACACACACTAGCAAACACACACACTAGTGGGCAGTGAACACACCTGCCTGGAGGGGTGGGCAGCTCTATCACAGCACCGTGGGAGAAGTCAGGGGTTAGGTGCCTTGCTCAAGGGCACTTCAGTCGTGTCCTGTCGGTTCACTTGAACCGGCAAACTTCCAGTCACGAGGCTGGTTCCCTAACCTCCAGCCCACAACTGCCCTAAATCATGGTCAGGTTCTCATTCTCTATTTTTTTTTTTTTTTTTTGCAATAGTAAATTGTACTTATTTCGACAAAATGTAAGTTCAAACATTTACATTCAGCTGTTTCATAATAGCATGCTGTAAACACCGCTTTGAGGAATGAGCAGCAAGGAACTCTGTGGGTGGTGTACGGAAGTAAAACATGGCAAAGTTATGAGACATTTTTCATTTTTGCAATAGGAGGACAGAGGACGTCTTAATTTTTTTTTTTTTTTTTACTTATTTCGACAAAATGTATGTTCAAACCTTTACATTCAGCTGTTTCATCCATTATCATGCTGTAAACACCGCTTTGAGGAATGAGCAGCAAGGAACTCTGTGGGTGGTGTACGGTGAAAGCTATAATTTTCCTAAACTACTACATTATTTTGTAAGTCATTTCCATCCAATCCCCTGTCAGTCTCAGGAAAATGTAACTACCTGTCAGTTTTTATGTAATTGGTTGCCTTATAGAACAAAATGGACTTGTTAGTATAAGTCAATCTTAGGACATATCTATTAATAATTACAAAAGTTGGCAAATTCACTTGTAAGTAGTAACATAACTAGGCAAGCCTAGTTTTGCCGGACCGCCATTGGCTGCATAATGTTTGTAATATGGGTGACCCTGGCATTTCAACAATAGGGAGGTAGGGTCCAAAATACACATCCTTCTAATTAGAAGTCCTTGAGACACTCACTATTGGGCAAATGTTTTAGGCACCTATGTCCATTGTTTAAAATTGTTGAAAAGATGTAAATAACAATAAATATAATTTTATAATAAAGTAACATGAATATGTTATTTTGAAAGGAGTAAATAATATATTGTATAATAATATACTTGGTTTAGCTTAATGAGGTAGTGAGTACTGAAACCAAGTGTTAAATCATAACAAGGTTAAGCTTGGAAAGGTTTAAATAACACATTAACCCATTGTTGTATTAGTATTACTTTTTATTTTTAAGAAGCTGAAGTTATCTTTGTATACTCCAGCTTTTTATTAGCCCTTTCCTGTCCAACTTAAGGGATGCAGCAGTTGCCTTAAAGGGAGTCCTGAGGTTCTATACTTGTATTCCCTAAAACACTGTACATGTATAATAATATTAAATTATGACATAAAAAAAAATGATATTATGGAAATAGGCCAAAATCTTACACGTAGTCTAACTGATATAATGTCACATCTACAAGGTTTTTCTCTTGAGTAATGTCACTCTAGCTATAGATGGAAAAGCTGTTAGTTAGATGAATACGCAACACCCATGATTATTCCTCTGATATCCCGGTAGTTATTGGTCTTAGACCTAGGACCTGCTTGTTAAGTACAAGAGAGTACAAGACAAGATAACAAAGAAGAGAATTTTAATGGTTTTATAAAGCTTTTTACCTTTTTATTTAGGTTTTTTTCTGTCCTTTTATCTATCCAATCTCGGTTTTAGATTTTATTTTATTTTCATTATTTACTTTCTTCATAATCTTGGTGTATTTAATTTACTTAATTTTTTAAATGTTCTATTACTTAATTGTGTTTATATTCTATTGTCTAGTTATTATCTGTTTATTTCATTGTTTTATATTTTAGCTTATCCACTTATCCTTTTATTTTGAATTATTTATTTCTTCTTAATTAACTCATATTGTTTGCCTGTTTTTCTAGTTGTTAACATGTGTACTATTTTGGGGCCTATAAACGAATTGGCCATAACATTAATACCATCTCCTTGTATTTACAATCATTGGTGGCAAACTCAGGGCTTGGGCTGGAGTTTTGCGTGGCTAGGTGCTTGTGCGTGAACGGTGCCCCCCAAAAACTGGTTGCGAGGAACACCAGTCAGGAACTTTGAATAGCATGGTCAGGGATTCCTTGGTAAGGAGCTGATGATGCTATGCCGATCCTGAAGGAGTAGACAGCGGACGGAATTGGATTGTGACCGCTGGGTGAAGGATGTTGCGGAAATGGAGGTGAAAACCAGTTGCGAGTGGTGACTGATCTGGCTTTGTTATGAGAGTGGGTCATTTGGGAGAAGCGGATAGGGTATGGCGGCTTGAATATGGTGGAAGCAGGTTGAATACTTCTGATATCTCGAAGTAGTGGTGTGAACTGATGGTGGAGGATGAATGAAGGTGTGAACCATGGATGGTTTTAAGTAACTGCTGGTTAGGCCTCGAAGTAGGATGAAGAGAAAGAAGCTGTTGATGGCAGATTGAAAGATGGAAATGGAATGTCATGGAGTTGTGGAAGCGCTTAAAAATAACCAGACTATTCGGTGAGTCAAAGCTATATGCTGGAGGGCTAATTCTTGCTGGGTTGTGAAGTCAGGATGAAGAAGGACCTACACTCCTATCAGGCTCTCCTCTACAAGTTCTCAACGGAGGTTACCGCTGCCAAGTCAACCTTCTACAAGGAGAAACTGAAAGCATCATCATCTGATCCACGCAAGCTCTTTAGTATTTTCTCCTCTCCTTAGTATCTTCTCAAACCCCCCTCTCCCCCACCACCCTCTTCCCTTACCCCGGAGGTTTTTGTCATCTTCTTTGAGGAGAAGGTTAACAAAATCCGCCAGTTGTTTTCCTCTTGCTCCACTTCCCTCACCAATACTCATCCTCTTGCCAATAATTCCTTAACATGCTTCTCTCCTCTTTCCACAGATGAGGTCCTACAGCTACTTAAATCCAGCAACCCGACCACCTGCCCTCTGGATCCCATTCCATCCACACTCTTCCAGACAGTCTCCATGGATCTGCTGCCCTTCATCACGTTCATCATAAACAGCTCCTTGTCACCCAGCCGCATTCAAGACTGCCAGAATGGTTTCAATTCTGAAGAAGTCCACACTGGACAGCTCAGATGTCTGCAACTACCAGCCGGTATCACTCCTTTCTTTTCTATCAAAAATTCTTGAGCGTGCTGTATATAACCAACTGTCTCTCTTTCTCACCCAGAACCTGCTCCAGGACCCCAACCAGTCCGGCTTCAAACCAGCGCACTCAACAGAAACAGCCCTCATAGCGGTGACTGAGAAGCTCCAGACTGCAACATTTTCATCCAAACTGTCATCGGTTCTGATCCTTCTGGACCTCTCTGCAGCTTTCGACACGGTGAAAGACAAGATCCTCCTATCCGTCCTCGCTGACCTGGGAATCGCGGGCTCTGCATGGAAGTGGTTTGATTCCTATCTAGAGGGACGGTCTTACCAGGTAACATGGAGAGGGTATACATCTGCTCCTTGCAGGCTCCTTACTGGTGTCCCTCAAGGCTCAGTGCTAGGTCCTCTCCTCTTTTCACTCTACACCCGTTCTCTTGGTGATGTAATTACCTCTCATGGTTTCTCTTACCACTGCTATGCTGATGACACTCAACTTATGCTTTCCTTCCCACCATCTGATACTCAGGTTTGCAGTCGCATCTCTGCATGTCTGACCGACAACTCTTCATGGATGACAGCTCCTCATCTGAAGCTCAATTCCAGCAAGACTGAGTTGCTGTTCATTCGTGGAACTACAGGTCCTCAGCAGGATATTGCCATCTCATTCGAGAATTCTTTGATTGTTCCATCTAAAGATGCAAGAAACCTTGGGGTCACTCTGGATGACCAGTTATCTATCTCAGCCCATATTACCAACCTGACTATGTCATGCAGATACATTCTCCACAACATCAGATGCATCCGACCCTTCCTCTCTCATGAGGCCTCCCAGGTGCTCGTCCAGTTTCTTGTCATTTCAAGGCTCGACTACTGCTTGCCATCAGGCCCTTACAACTGATCCAGAATGCAGCAGCAAGGCTCGTCTTCAATCTTCCCAAGTACACTCATGTCACTCCAGTGCTGCGCTCCCTTCACTGGCTTCCTGTAGCTGCTCGCATTCAGTTTAAAGTTCTAATGATTGCCTACAAAGCCAAGAATGGACCAGTTCGTCCTTACTTTATGGCAATGGTCAAAAGTCGAACCGCACCTCGAGCCCTTCACGCTTTAAGTACTGCTCGGTTTGACCAGCCATCATTCAAGATTCATGGAAGACGCTTCTCTGTCCTGGTACCCAGATGGTGGAACAAACTTCCACTGGCTGTCTGAACAGCAAACTCTCTCGCGGCCTTCAAACGCAGACTGAAGACCTCTTTGAAGATCTTTTGGAGATCTCTTTGTAAAGTATTTATAAACACTAATCTACTAAACTATTGGTATAAACTGTAATTGCACTTTATCTTCTAGGAGCACTGGCTACGTTTCGCACTTGTAGTGTATGTAGTCTTGTATTTATTCTCTTCTCTGTAGGTGTTCCAGTCTGGCTAGGAATTGCATTGTCTTTTTTCTAGGTATCAGCACTGGCCCTGTGTTTATGGCTGTTTTTGAGTATAAGAGTAGTTTGGACTTAAACCTGTTTGTACTAGATGGAGATACATACTCTAACTGAACACTTTTGCAAGTCGCTCTGGATAAGAGAGTCTGCTTAATGCCGTAAATGTAAATGTAAGAATAAAGATGGTTTCTGGATAAGAAGGCGTTGTGGTTTGTGCGGGTCCGATGGAGGCGCTAATGTTCTGAATTTACTTGTTTGTTATGTTAGTGATTACGGCATTGTCTTAGTGAAGAATGGTTGCACAAAGGCTCATTCATGCCCCCCAAAGGGCAGTGGTGGCTGCAGTGGTTGCGCAAAACGATGTTAATAAGGGTCGGCTAATGAAGGAGAGCTGAGGAGGAAAGGAATGAAGTAATCTTGCTTGTCGTGAGGGAATGATGCTTGAAAAGTCGAGTCGAGAATAATGCGGAGGGACTCTGCCTTGTAGCAGGACCGAGGGTTTTCTCGGTGAGGGAGGAATGCACTGGCAATGGGAGCTGACTTAAGCAGCGTGATGCTACGAGCTGGTGGTAGGTAGGGTTATTAAGTAATCGAGAATCGAGAAGGTGGATGTTGTAGGGCAGGGAAACAATAAGCGGAAACGGGGAAGAACTTGGGTGAGAGAATCGAAATTTGGGTGGCTTGCGACTACGGAAGAAGGCCGATTGGGAAGCTGCACGCGTGAGGAAAAAGTGTCCAGCAGAGTTGCAGAATTGCGATCATAAGTCAGTTGAAAAAGGATGCGAAACGAGAATGATGGAAAGATGATCGTCCGGCTCCTGCCTGCAGAGTGGAGGATGCCTGGTAGATGGAAACTGGCATGGACTGGCGGGCTGGCTGCAGCACCTGCGGAAAGAGGTGCGTAAACGGGCTTGCGAGAATGGGAGACGGGGCATGATGAAATGGGGGTGGGGGGGCAACACAAAGGGGGGGGGCATGAAGGGGGGGGGTACGAAATAGGGGTGGGAAAGGCACGCAGAGAAATTAACAGTGCATGCGGTTAGGCAGCACCCTGTGCGGAAGGGGGTCTCCGGACGTCGACTGGACAACTATTTTTCTGTGATCGTACTCCTGAGCCAAACTACTTTTCTTATTTACTCTTCCTGAGATGATGACTGTCCAACCATATAGTTGCAAGATGGAAATCTGATCATCGGGATCTCCTCCTTGTCTATCACCAACTGGCTCTCCTGTTTGGTAATCCCCTCCTTTACATGGCTGTGCCGTCCAGATGTACCAGATAGATAAGAAAGGACTGTTTCAGCTCATGTCCATTTTATGTAAGACTCGATCAGTAACTGCCTCTACGGGGCAGTTTCTAAGCTTGCCATCTGGTCCTTCCACGCTTCCTCCAGAGTAAGGCATGGTTCTTCCTACGGTGGCAGGCACAGCAAGGGCGTCAAAACCTAGGATGTGCAGAGCTTTGAGGGTGGAGCACCATGGATTGGTCATGCTGGCTGCGGCGCCTGGACAGAGAGAAAGGTACATATCTGGCTTATAATTAGGCTGAATTAGCAGGGATGACAAAATGAGGGAGGGGAGGAAGACAAAAAGGTGGGGGACAAAACGTGGGAGACGAAACGAGGATGACGAAATGGGTGGGGAGGAATGGAGAGAATGGAGAGAGTTGGCTGCGGGGAACCGCTGTGGCGTGCGTGGGCTCGTGTGATGGACCGGCAATGCCAGCTGATGGACTCTCAGCAGGAAGGCATGCGATGGAGGAGGATAGTGGCGGGCGGGTCCAGCAGGTGTGGGCAGAGCAGCATGGAGCGTGGAGCTGGGGGTGGAGCACGCGTCTCAGGCGAGGAAAGCCTGGAGGAGCGAGAAGAGGGTTTGCTTGGAGAGGAAGCGGGAGAACGGGATACTGCGATCACTGTGGGTCAAGCTTGCCAAAGACCACCTGGATGTTACACAATGCTTCTGGGAAAATGTTCTATGGACAGATGAGACAAAATATTACAATATTATGTTTGGAGGAAAAAGAACACTGCACACCAATACCAAAACTTCATATCAGGAAGCATGTTGGATGGGGCATCATGGTTTTTTGCTGCCTTATGATTATTGAGAGAAATCTAATTCATGTTTCAGTTCAGAGTTATTCTCTTTACTCAACAAAAGAAATAAAGCATGGGCCCTTGCAAGAAGAAATAGTGAGAGATTCAAAAATGTTTACATTCAAACAGCTAAGAAATAAATGTTTCCTACATCAGAAAAGCTAAAGCTGATTATTACCTTCAGTTATTTACAAATTCAGCCTCAAATTCCTCCCAATTCTGGAAAACAGTAAATGTGCTCAAAAACAAACAGGTCCTTACTTCAACTAGATAGTCAATATATCTAAGACCAATGCTCATTTTGCAGCTGGGGGACATCTATTTGAGATTGTGAATAAGGAAGGGCCTCCTGAAGAAACAGAAAAACCTCCTGTTAGTCTCTTTACAATTCACCCTTCCTCGTCTCAATAATATCAACACTAAAAAGTACAGGAAAGGATAATTTGGACCCCTTTTTTCTTAAACATATTTTTTTTCTTTGAAGCGATCATTTTAGAACAAATTGTATATACTTTTAATCTAGCTATTTTAGCAGAATTCCCAGCATCTGGAAAACAGCAAATATAATTCCACTCCACAAAGGAGATGACGCCTCGAATTAAAATAATTATAGACCTATATCCAAATTATCATGTTTAGCCAACATTTTTGAATCCTTATTGAATAATCAACTTAAATAATTTCTCAATGTAAATTCAGTTTTATTCAGAGAAAAGTATAGAAAAGTCTCTGCTACTACACTTATTTAATCACCTCAATCGACAGGAAGAAACATTGTGCAGCAATTTTTATCGATCTCTCGAAAGCCTTTCATACAATAGATCATTCTCTATTTTTAAAAAGCATACAGAATATTGGTTTAGCACAGATAGACAGCACCATGTGACCCTCGGACAAAATAAATTTAAATTGGGTTTTTTTCCAATGAAAAAAGGGGTCCCTCAAGGCTCCATTTTAGGTCAGATTTTATTTAATATATGTATTAATAACACTGTTACCTCTATTGTGAACTGTAAAATACACTTATATGCATATGATACGGTACAGCTGACAGTAATAGTTCTGCAGTGCAAAAGCTGTAGTACTCTTTTAGCAATTTATAGTTAGCCTTTTACAACCACAAACTAGTCCCAAATGCAGAAAAATATTAATTCATGCTGTTTTCAAGACCTTTAAATATCAATATAATAATAATATAATATTTTTATTAATCGCTATTAAAATCTCAACCTTGTTCTTACATTGAAAGATTCAATGAATATAAATATATCTTGACTGGATGACAAATTTACTTTTAAATACCACAATAGCAAGCTTACAAGCAAATTTAGGCAAATATTTCAGTATAGAAATAAAATATGTTTCCCAACACACACAAATAAAATAAGAACGTTGACGCAGCATTGTTGTCTTTTCTTAATTATGGTGACATTATACAGACATGCTTCCACAACTACACTTAAATCTCTGGACTTTTAAGGTTTATTACTGGTGACCTCTACAATACCCATCACTCTATATGTATAAAGGTGAGCTGGTCACATTTACATTTACATTTACGGCATTTAGCAGACGCTCTTATCCAGAGCGACTTACAAAAGTGCTTAGTGTTCAGTTAGAGTATGAATCTCTATCTAGTACAACAGGATTAAGTCCAAACTACTCTTATACTCAAACACTGCCATAAACACAGGGCCAGTGCTGATACCTAGAAAAAAGACAACGCAATACCTGGCAAGACTGGAACACCTACAGAGAAGAGAACAAATACAAGACTACATACAGTACAAGTGCAGTACTTAGCCAGTGCTCCTAGAAGATAAAGTGCAATTACAGTTTATACCATACTTTAGTATATTAGTGATTATAAGTGCTTTACAAAGAGATAGGTCTTCAGTCTGCGTTTGAAGACCGTGAGAGAGTTCGCTGTTCGGACAGCCAGTGGAAGTTCGTTCCACCATCTGGGTGCCAGGACAGAGAAGCGTTTTGTTGTGTGTCTTCCATGAATCTTGAGTGAAGGCTGGTCAAGCCGAGCCGTACTTGAAGCGTGAAGGGCTCGAGGTGCAGTTTGACTTTTGACCATTGCCATAATCAATCAATCAATCAACCTTTATTTAATCTCGGAAATACATTGAGGGATGACCCTCATTTTCAATGCAGCCGAGCATATACAGTTAAAGGGATTGAAAACAAAATGAGCAAAAATAATAAATTAAATACCAATTTTAAATAAACATTTAATATAGATGCATTAAAAATACAATGTAAAAAATGTTAGAAAATTATTATAAAAGAATATAAAAGAATATAAAATAAACATATTACATACACCAAGATAATAAAAAATTGAAATGCTAATAAAAAATACTCAATAAAACAATCACGATAAAAAAATGGATAATTATAATAATAAAAATAATACAAATAATAAATAAATAAATAAAAAGATAGTAATAATAAAAAAAAATAATAACTAAAATAAAAGTAAAATAAAACAAACGTAAAAAACAAAATTAAATAGAAATAAAAATTAAATAAATAAATAATAATAATAATAATAATAATAATAATAATAATAATAATAATAATAAGATAATAAAATCCTAATAGATTAAGGTCACCTCCTGCTGTGCATCATATTGGGAGACATATTGGATTCTTTTTAATTATAAACCTCTTAATAACCAACAGCCATCATACATTACAGAAATGGCAATTTTAGGTAGCCCAGTTCATTATACTCGTTCCAGTGATTGGATCACCCTTCAGGTACAGAGAGTTTTTACTGTGCTGGGAAAATCAGCTTTTAGCTACAATGCACCAGCAAGCTGGAATTTTTTACAGGAAACTCTGAAGCTCAGCTCAATGGTGTCACTCAAACATTTTAAACTTTAAAACTCTAACCATTAGTTTTACTTTAATTTGTTTTATTTTAAATTAGTTTTAATTTATTTTGATTATAGACAATTAGTCCAAGTTTGAGGGGAAGTCATGGTCATGTAGGGCGGGACGATGTTCACTCCACGCGGGAGGGTGCCGCTCTGCTATTGCATAGCCCATAGTCTGTTAGTTAGTCGGCAGAGCAGCATAGATAGTTGTTGATTGTCCAGAGCTAGGACCAGGCAGCTATCGCTTAACTCTAAGGCTCTCATTGTAAAGGATACAATAACGTATCATAGAATTGATGCATTATGTCTCACAGAAACATGGATTAAACCTGAGGAATATTTGGCATTAAATGAAGCCACTCCTGTAGGTTATAAGTATGTACACAGCCCTAAACTGTCTGGTAAAGGAGCGGGTATATGTGTCATTTATAAAAAAAATCATTAGACATAATTTAGAAACACAGTCTCACTTTCAATTCTTTTGAAATTCTTTTCATAAACATCACCAATCTGACAACAAAGTTTAAAAAAACTTTTAAAAAGATCCATTAAAAAAAAAGGCATTTTCATCTATCTTAGACTCTGTAGGTCTCACTCAAAATGTAATAGGGCCTACACATTCCTGTTATCACATTCTAGATCTAGTTCTGAGTCTTGGTGTTGACATACATAATATTACTGTTTTTCACAGACTTCAATAGTTTCAGATCATTACCTAATTTCGTATGAATTGAGTCTTTATATACATCACCCAGTTATTGCATGAAGCGTACAATAATGCCAAATACATCTCAGCACTTTTATTTATTAACTACAGCTTTTTCCTCATCAGACCCTACAGAGCTAGACAGACTAACAGACTGCATAGAAAATACATTCCGATCAACTTCAGACAATATTGCACCTATAAAAATTAAAATGATGTAACAGAAAAAGCTCGCTCCGTGGTACCACAATGAAACATGCACCTTAAGACAGTACAGAAATTAGAGCGCAAATGGCGAAAGACCAAGCTGGAAGTATTTTACTCTGCTTGGAGGGACAGCCTTAGCAGGTACAGAAATGCACTTATTAAAACATGTCCTTATTTATCGAACACACCAAAAACAATCGAGTTTTATTTAGCGCCATCACAAAACTTACCAACAACCAGGCAGGAACTGAACCTCAAATACCCGCCAAATATAGCAGCAATGGTTTTATGGATTTTTTCAATAGTAAAATTGAGAATATTAGACAAAAAGTTCTTTCAAAACCAGTAACCTGTCCATCATCTGGTTTGACTGAGACAGCACAAAATGTGGTTATAAAAGAAAGACTAGAAACATTTTGTCCACTTCAGCAGTCAGAACTAGAAAAACTTTTCTTCAAATTCTGCTACATGCACACTTGACATGAGTTCAACAAACCTATTAAAACAAGTAATCAAATCTTGACCCCAGAGAACTGTCCAGCTATAGACCAATTTCCAACCTACCTTATATTTCCAACAACTCTGTTCCTATCTATATGAGAACAACATATATGAAAAAATCCAATCTGGTTTTAGGCTCCACCACAGCACAGAGACAGCTTTAGTTAAGATAACAAATGATCTTCTTCTTGCCTCTGATCAAGGCCACTTATCTCTCCTGGTACTACTCGATCTAAGTGCAGCTTTTGACACTATAGATCACACTATTCTCTGGGACAGATTAGAAAACATGGATGGAATCACAGGAACAGTGTTATCTTCACATACTACTTCACTGAACGGTTCCAGTTCATACAATTATCTAATAATCAATCATCTAAGTATACAAGAGTGAAATATGGAGTTCCACAAGGTTCTGTTTTAGGTCCTCTATTGCCATTAGCATCAGTTATAAATAATCATGGAATCAGTTTCCACTGCTATGCTGATGATACACAATCAGCCAAACCAGATGACAAATCTAGAATAAATAAAATAGAAGATTGTGTAAAAGATATTAGGACTTTGGATGCTGCAGAATTTTCTTCTTTTAAACCCAGATAAAACGGAAGTTCTCCTTCTCTGTCCAAAAGCTGCTCAGACTAAATGTTCAGATTTAATGGTAAATCTCGCTGACGTCTCTAAAGTTCTTGGTTCAGTAGTCAAAAATCTTGGTTTGACAATTGATTCAGATCTGACATTTAATCAACACACAGGCAATACTACAAGGACAGCGTTTCTTTAACAGCAAAACATTTCAAAGTTACAAAATGCATTATCTATGTTTGATGCTGAAAAGTTGGTACATGCCTTTATGACTTCAAGGCTAGACTACTGTAATGCATTGTTGTCAGGATGCCCCAGCAGGAACCTGAATAAACTTCAGTTAGTTCAGAACACTGCAGCTAGAGTACAAACTAAAACCAGGAAATTTGATTACATCAGTCCAGTTTTAGCAGCGCTACACTGGCTTCCTGTTGAATTCCATATCGACTATAAAAATCTTTTATTGACATATAAAGCCCTGCATGGTCTTACACCAGAGTACCTGCAAGATCTTATTTCCTATTATGAACCGCCACGCTTACTCAGATCACAGGGTGCTTGTTTGCTATTGGTTCCCAAAATTCAGAAGAGCTCAATAGGGGGAAGAGCATTTTCCTACAAAGCCCTCAAATTGTGGAATAATCTCCCAGTTAATGTTCAGGACTCTGATACAGTCTCAACCTTTAAGTCTAGACTGAAAACATATTTGTTTAGTTTAGCTTTTGGTGATTAATCTTAATCTTTAGATAAAGGCAGGAGATCCAAGGGTTCATGAACACAGAGGTTTATGGTAAACTGAGATGTTGGTGCTGTTGTCCCAACGCTTCACGTGATCACACAGGTTTGTTGATGGTGGAGTGGGGGGATCCCAGTGTCTCAGGGTGCTCTCATGTCTATGTAATCTTCTGGTTCTCTCCTTTTAGTTTAGGCTGTTATGGTTAGATCTGCCAGAGTCGCCAGCCACACTCTGAAATGTTTTATATGTTTGATTTCATATTCTTTACAGTCATACTCCTGAGCTGAACTAATTTCCTCCTTTTACTCTTCCTGAATTAATGACTGTCCTCCCATCCTGTTGAACGCTGCTGGAAGACTGTCCATCAGGGCCTCCTCCTCACCTATCACCAACCAGCTCTCTTGTCCATTTGTGCCAACTGCAACACCCTCAATTACATCACTGGGCCATCCAGATGTACCAGCATTGAGATAGCATGGGACTCTTTCAATTCACTCCCACTTTTCATAAAGACTCATTCAGAGACAGCCTCAGTCAGAGACTGCCTCTACCAGTGCAGTTTCTAAAGCTTTGTCATCCAGAATTCAAGCAGAGATTCTCCTTGCTTCTCCTTGGTATTTAGCTTACTAAATTGTAAATACTGTTTGACCAGAGGAGGATGGGTCTCCCCTTGTGAGTCTTGGTTCCTCCCAAGGTTTGTTCCTCCAGTCTGAGGGAATTTTTCCTTGCCACTGTCGCCTCTAGCTTGCTCACTTGGGGATATACGTTGTAACTGTTTTCAAAACTTCTGGAAAGCTGCTTTGCGACATCATCGTTGTGAACAGCGCTATACAAGTAAACTTGAATTGAATTGAAATTGACCTTTTTCTACTGTTATTATTTTTATGTTTATTGTCTTTATTTTACCAACTTTTACCATTTCATGTGGATTTATTTTTACTTTAATTAATTAAATTTATATTTTAGATTTTCTTATTTTATCATATATATATATATATATATATATATATATATATATATATATATATATATATATATATATATATATATATTCTCCATTAATTAAAATTACTTATATTCTTATTTGTTAAATATTTAATATGTTCTGTACTGCATTATAAATGAGGTTCAATAAAGAGTTCAAATAAAGGTTGATTGATTGTTTGAAAGAACAGTTGAAGCAGAAGAGAACTCTGCAAGCAAGGCATCCCAGAAATAATGATGAACTGAAATACATTTGCTGGGAGGAATGGTGTAAAATTTCTTTTTCACCATTGTGCAAATCTTATTTGCAGCTACAGGAATAATGAAGTGGATATACGCAATAAAAGACCAAAAATGTCCAACTGTTTGTGTTAGTTTTGTTAGATCGTGTTTGTTTGCAATTTGCATTTGTATTAGGCGTAAAGCAGTATTTCCAAAGGATTTACTTACTTTTTTTTGCAACTGTATTATGCAATTTGTTTACCTTGGTTGATCATCTGAATAACGCAAAAGATTTAGTTTGAAAAACTATTTCCATCATAAAGGAACAAATTAAGTAATGGAAACAAACAATCAAAAATGTTCTATATCTTACATAATCTAACTAACACCCCATAGCCTCTTGCTTATACACAGTGCCGGTTCCACAATGGAACTACAGAAGTAAGTCGCTCTGGATACACTTTTGTAAGTCGCTCTGGATAAGAGCGTCTGCTAAATGCCGTAAATGTAAATGTAAGTTACAATCAGTAGTTTTTGTCTCATAAGCATCATGATTTTTGGGCTTTAAATCTAGAGCAGAGCAGATATGAGTTGGTGAATTGATGCACAGTTTATGTTTATGTTTTGGAGTGCAACAGTTTTGTAGTAGTGTATATAAACACTTGTCATAAACACTAGTCAAGAGTTATTTGCTTTGTAATTCATTTATTCAGTTGCTTGTCATGTTAACAACGCAAGCAAGGTTTTTTATGTTTATTGTACAGCAACAAATTAAGTAACATAAACTAAAAAAAATCCAGTACTTTACATACACAGATGTAGATGCATTACCATATTAAAGCACAAAAAACATGGCTTGGTCCAAACAGAGTGCTATTGCGCCAGTCATTTTAGGCCCTATGAAATAGTATTACACAGGTCCCCACAACCCTATCAATGTTGGCCATTCTAACTCTGAAAATATAACACTGTGTGAACATGCATGCAGTGGAATTTACCATTTTTTATTTTTTATTGATGCACTTGTCTGGTAACAGTTGTACACATGAATACGGATATATACATTCAGGTACACGGTATAAAGTAAGAAGTAAAGGGCTATTCAACACAAAGATATGTAGATATATGAAACTGAAAAAAAAGTTCACACAATTAAAATGATGACGCCAAGATTAAGTTTTGTATCTTAAGATAATCCCAAACTGGACACCATATATGCCAAAACTTTATTAAAACTTTATTAAGAATCTCTTGAATAACTGTATGTACTTTCCCCCAAAAGATCTGAACTTTATCACACTCCCAGACAGAATGAATAAAGGTGCCCTTGTGAGTTTGGCATTTGAAACATAAATCAGATCTATCTGGATCAATCTTATGCAGACGTATTGGTGTAAGATAGATTCTATTGAAAAACTTAAAATTAAGTTCATGCACACTAATAGAAGTGCACTTAGGACAAACAGTTCTACAAACAGAAAGCCACTTATGATCTATAACTTCACCCAGATCTCTCTCCCAGATACCCTTAAGACCCCCTGAGAAATCAGTACACGATACATCAGACAAAACATGATACATCTCTGAGATTAAACCTTTTGTGATAGAAAGCCTTGTGGTCAAAAGTTGTTCAATTTCTGCCAGTTCCAAACACAGCAACCCCGCCCCAAGACCGATCTAATAAAGTGTCGCATTTGAAGATACCTAAAAAAAATCTGTTTTTGGAAGCTTGTACTTATCAGAGATCTCTGAAAAGGACATCAAAACACAATTTGAAAATAAACTACCAATTTGTGTAATATCGTATTTGTTCCACCTTAATAGTCCATAGTTATTCAATTGGGCGGGGAAATCCGGGTTATGTGCTATTGGAGAAGAAAGAGATAAACCCTTAGCTATGCCCAAATACCTCTTTACATCTTTCCAGGCCAACAGTGTATTAAACACAGTAAAGCATCTTGACACACTATGTAATTTCTCCACCTTTTGTATGAATGGCAAAGACTGTATTGGTACTGGAGAACAAGCCAGAGATTCCATATTCACCCATAGTGATGAGGTCCTATTAGCACACCAACTAATTATATATTTTATTTGGGCTGATAGAGCTGAAATTTGGCATCCCAGCACCTCCTCTCTCCTTGGGTTTCATCAAGTAAGCTAATTTAAGTCTGGGTCTTTTATTATTCCAGATAAACCGTAAAAAGTGACTATTTATATCTTTAAAAAAACCCTAGACAAATAGCAGGGGAGACATTGAAACAAATAAAGTAAACGTGGTAAAACATTCATTCTTAAGGTATTAATTCTTCCAAAGAGAGAGATCGGGAGAGAACACCAATTGGTTAAATCAGTCTTAATCTTATTTACCAGGGGTAGATAATTTTTAGTGTAAAGGTCATTTAAATCTGGGGTAAGAAAAATACCTAAGTATGTAAAACCACACGTAGTTAAGTTAAATGGCATATTTGTTATTGATGAAGAGGTAACAGCAATATTTAGTGGTAAGGCCATAGATTTTGAGAAACTGATCTTGTAGCCAGACAGAACACTATATTGAGAAATACAGTGCATTAAGGGAGGTATAGAAGACTCTGCCTTGGAGACATATAATAATACATCATCAGCATACAGTGAGATTTTATGTTCTTCATGTCCCACCCAAATACCAAAAATTGCTGTGTTTGACCTTATCATTTCAGCCAGAGGTTCAATTACTAATGAGAAAAGGAGATGTGAAAGAGGACTACCCTGTCTAGTTCCATGCGCATTTTTTATAGTTTGTGACAAAACTCCATTAGAAGTCACTGTCGCTTGTGGATCAGAGTATAACAATTTTACCATTTTAATGAAATTAGGACAAAAATTAAACTTTTTAAGAACAGCAAAGAGGAAATTCCACTCGACTCGATCAAAAGCCTTTTCGGCGTCTAATGAAATTATTAAAGAAGATTTCTTATGTACAATAACATAATCTACAATATTTAACAGCCGACGTATATTATCAGAGCCATATCTGTTCTTCACAAATCCTGTTTGATCAGGTTTTATTAAATTAGGCAAGACCCTTTC
Source organism: Megaleporinus macrocephalus (assembly GCA_021613375.1). Lineage (NCBI taxonomy): Eukaryota > Metazoa > Chordata > Actinopteri > Characiformes > Anostomidae > Megaleporinus > Megaleporinus macrocephalus. The sequence goes on from CM038710.1 coordinate 21,277,644, forward strand.
CAACCTTTGGGCAAGAACTTTGGCAAAAATTTTAGAATCTGTATTTAGTAAACTAATAGGCCTATAAGACGAACAATTCTGAGGATCTTTACCTTTTTTTAACAATAAGCAAATTACTGCTTTTTTCCAAGTCTCTGGTATTGAACCCTGTCCCATAAGATCATGCAGAACAGGCAATAGGATTGGCTGAAGCTCTGGCCAAAAGGTTCTATAAAACTCAGAAGGATAACCATCAGGGCCAGGTGACTTCTGAGAGGGCAAAGAGCATAATGCCTCAAGTACCTCTTCTGGGGTAAAAGGAGCACCTAAATTACCCCTATCCTCTTCAGACACTGTAGGGAGAGAAATTCCATCTAAGAATGCACTAATTTCCGTCTCAGAGGCTGTGCTTTGTGATTCATAATAATTCTTAAAAGCCATATTTATTGATGAGGGATCAAACATAACAGACCCATCAATATTTTTTAAAGACTTAATAACTCTCTCATCTTGTTCTTTTTTTATCTGGTGTGCAAGCAGCCGACTTGATTTATTGCCAAATTCGTAATACTTCTGTTTTGAAAAACAAAGCAATTTTTTTATGTAATTCGTATGATTTATATTAAGCTTAGCTTTAGCCTGACATAAAGAAATCCAATTTGCTTGATTTGGTACAGATTTGTGCAATTGTTCCTGACGTTGTACTTCTGCTTCTAATTCTGAACTCTGTTGGGCCTGCTTCCTTTTAACAAAAGAACAATATGATATAATCTGACCTTGAATTGTGGCTTTAGCTGCATCCCACAAAGTGGCAGGGGACACAGGAGAGTGTTTATTATCTTCCCAGTAATCGCGGATCCACTGACGTGCCAGATTGCAGAAAGATGTATCAGATAGTAGGGAAGAATTGAACTTCCATATTTTATTTCTATATGTTGTAAATCCCAAATCTATTAGCATGTATACAGGTGCGTGATCGGAAAGAACAATAGAGCCAATCTTACTAGATTTTACCAAATAAATCAAATTCTTAGGCACAAAAATATAATCAATGCGAGAATATGACTTGTGTGGGTTAGAGTAGAATGTGTAATCTTTAACCTGTGGATTCAACTCTCTCCATATGTCCAACAGGCCAGACTCACTACACATGCCCCTCAACACTGAGGCTGATCTGAGATTGCTTACAGTGGGAGTAGACCTATCTAAGGTCTGATCTAGAGTACAATTAAAGTCTCCGGCTAAAATGGCCATATCCTTCCGGTGCTGATTAAATAATAAAACAATATCTGACATAAATTTTGGGCTATCTTCATTTGGTGCATATACATTAAGCATCAAAATATGTTGACCAAACAATAACCCCATAATTAAAACATATCTTCCTTTAGGATCATTAATTTGTTTTTCAAGAATAAATGGCAAATGCTTATTAATTAATATAGCCGTACCGCATGACACGATGCAAAATAAACTTGTCCTACCCAGTCCCTTTTAAGTTTTAGATGTTCCATGTCTGATAAGTGAGTCTTTTGAAGCATAGCAATTGATGCACTCTCCTTTTTAAGAAAAGTTAGTATTTTCTTTCTTTTAACCCCATCTTTTAGCCCCTTTACATTCCAGGAAACATATTTATAAGAACTGTTCATACCGAAGGCTTCCGGTGAGGCGCGAAGTAGGATAGCTGCATAGCGCTGAATGCTGACAAAAACCCTCTAGTTTTGTAGTTTTAAGGGGACTCTTGGACGGCTATAACACAAGGTTGACTTAAAGAAACACCCAAGCAAAGATATGACTTCGAAAAAAGATCAAGGTTGCACAAAGAAACAAGAAACCAGCAGACGGCAGCAGGTTAGCGATTCCTCCGAAGAAATGGCTATGCTAATAAAACAAACAATGGCCACCGAGATGGAATCGCTGCAAGAAACAGTAGCCCGCATGCTAAAAGAATCGCTGGAAAAGGCTCTTGACCCCATAGAGAAGAGAATGGTAGAAAACGGCAGCATTCTCAGGTCACTGAAAGAGCAAACGGACACTCACGCTAAAAAGTTCGACACGGTGTTCAACAAGATTGATAGTATCCAGGCTAACTTGCAACGAAACGAGAAGGATACAAGCTCCTGCCTGGCGGAACTGGCAAAATTAACGAGGAAAATCAACGACCTGGAAGATAGATCCAGGCGAAATAATGTGCGGCTGGTTAACCTACCAACAGGTGTAGAAGGCGATGATCCGAGAGGCTACTTGCAAGAGATGCTTCCTAAATGGATTCCGACTCTCAAGATCTCCCACAGCACTCCACTGGAGCTCGATAGAGCGCACAGAATCTTCTCTAACAACACTTGGTGCGGCGGCTCTGAACAATCCGAACGTGCGAAGTGACAGGCAAGAGGCCGGAGTGACCTCCGCTGTGAGCATGCAAAGGTCCACTTGTATTGAGTTATTCAGGGGCCAGTTGATTTTTGGTAGTAAAAAGATAGGGTGTGGATGGCTGTAATGTGTATATATAGTTCATAGCTTGTGGTTTTTGAGTTTTTGTCTAACATACCCAGATTCTATTATGTTTGCGTGTCAGGTTGATATTTCTTTGATGCGACTGTCTAGGAGTTCCCAAAGGTTAATTTTATTTTTTCCCTCATTTTGAGGGTTAGAGAGGGACAGTTAGTGTTCAGCGTTTGACATCTCTAAGTGACACTCACAGATGTTACAAACTAAGGGGTTGAAGGGGAAGGGATACGGGAAAGGCTTAACTCAGGGTTCCACTGCCAGCTTACATCAGCAAATCCAGGGAATAAGTAGCAACATAGATACATTTGAACATTTGACTATTGTATCAATCAATGTTAGAGGACTCAATTCTCCCTATAAACGTACAAAGATTTTGGATTTTTTGCATAGAAGGACAATAGATATTGCATTATTGCAGGAAACGCATCGTAAGCCTAATGACATTTCCAGGGTTCAAGACCGTCTGTATAAACCCGTTGCTGCATCAGCTGACGGTACACGAACTAAAGGGGTTATGATATTAGTGAGACGTAACATCAATGTATCAATTGAAAAAACCGGGTCGGACAAGGAAGGTCGTCTAGCTTTTTGCTGTACATCCATTCAGGGTAAAAAGGTAGCATTCGTCAGCATATATGCTCCAACTATATTCGAGACTGACTTTTTTCCCTCAATTACAATGCAACTGCTAAAATTAAGTGACTGTCATCTGTATATTGGCTCTGACATGAATGCTTTGATAAATGTTACCCTTGATAAATCCTCTTCTACCATGTCAAGCTCCCAAGAAACTGCATCTAAAGCACTTTTTTTATGAAGGATTTAAATTTAGCTGATGTTTGGAGAGTGCATAATCCATCTGTTAAGGACTACACCTTCTTTTCCATGAGACACAAAACTTTCTCCCGAATAGATTACATTCTTATATCATCTACTTTGCTGCCTTTGATACATTCAGTAGAAATTATGCCTAGGTATTTGTCTGATCATAACCCAATAATATCCCGTTTTAATTATGGGAAGATCAAGAATAGGTCTTCGAGATGGAGATTTAACTCCACTCTTCTAAAAAATGATGACTTTCTAAGGCAGTTAAGGATAAAATTGACAGAATTTATACATTTGAATAAAACAGGGTTTCAGATAGGACAGTGGTCTGGGCCTCCATCAAAGGTTTTATACGAAATAATGCAATAGGGTATAGTTCATATTTGCATAAAAATCGGCTCCAAAGAATCTCCACTTTAGAGGAACGATGTCAGGCTCTGGAGAGTGATCTAAAAAGAAACTACACCGTAACGAAAGAAAATGAGCTCAAAATAACTCAAGCAGAACTAAATGATCTGCTAAGAAACAAAGCAGAATATATGATTCATATAACCAAACATAAGTATTATGCAGAAGGAAGCAAGCCGAGCCATCTTTTGGCTCTAACTCTTAGACAACAGGAGGCTAAAAAGTCGATATCAGCAATAAGATGTCCTAAACAGGGGGTAGTACATTCTACTGAGGAAATTAATGAAGCTTTTAAAAATTATTTTAAAGATTTATATAAACAGGAAGTGGTTCCGTCAGCAGAAGATTTCAATACTTTTTTTGCAGGTTTAGACCTTCCCACACTTTCAGTAGATGATGCCAGAATTCTTGATTCTCCTATTACAATTGATGAGCTACTTTCTGCAATTAAAGACACAAATAAAGGTCGTACTCCAGGTATTGATGGTATACCTGTGGAGCTCTATTTAGCAATTTGGGATGTTATAGGTCCAGTTTGGCTAGAAACTTTAAATTATGCTGTTGAACAGGGGAGTTTTCATAGAGATTTAAATACAGCCCTGATAACTGTCATACCTAAGTCGGGTAAGGATCCATTGGAATGTTCCAATTATCGGCCAATTTCTTTGATAAATGCTGATCTCAAGATATTTTCTAAGGTTTTGGCCAATAGACTTGGGACAGTGATTGGGAAAATAATTGGTACAGATCAAACAGGAATTCTCAAGGGACGTCTTGCTGCTGACAATATTCGCCGGCTTTTACATATACTGAGTGCAACTCATAAAATCCCACCTGACTGCGGTTTATTGTTTTTGGATGCTGAGAAGGCATTTGATCGTCTCGAATGGCCTTATCTTTGGAGGGTCTTAAAGGAATTTCATTTTGGTGATAAGTTCATTAATACGATTCGAACGCTATATGCAAATCCTTCAGCTCGGGTATGTGTGGGAGGAGGTTTTTCGGATTTATTTGACATTGAACGGGGTACTCGGCAAGGGGATCCCTTATCTCCGTTAATTTTTAATTTATCTATAGAACCACTCGCGCAATTAATTAGAACTTCCCCTCAGTTCTGTCCTGTCACAGTAGGTGCAACATCTCACTCAATTTCACTTTATGCGGATGATACTTTAATTTTTATGGCAGATGTCCAGCAAACCCTACCTAAAGTCCTAAGAACATTAGACCAATTTGGATACCTTTCAGGATACAAAGTCAATCTTTCAAAATCAGCGCTCATGCTGATTAATACGGACGAAAGTAAGGTGTCTCTTCCTCCACAGATTAAGGTGGTAAAAAAGGTCTGCTACTTGGGAATTCAAATTAGTGCTTCCATATCTTCTGTGGTTAAGACTAATTACTTTCTAATTTTGAAAAAAATAGAGGAAGATATTAACAGATGGAAACTCCTTCCAACATCAGTCCCGGCCCGTATTTCAGTCATTAAAATGAACATTTTGCCCCGTGTTAATTTTATTAGTCTAATGATTCCATTACCACCTCCAGTAGGATATTGGCAAAAACTGGACTCCTTACTTCGAAACTACATTTGGAATGGTAAACAACCCACTATAAGGTGGTCGATTCTTCAGTACGGAAGGTCAAGTGGGGGATGGACATGTCCAAATTTTAAATTGTATCACTGGGCATTTGTATTAAGAAGCCTTAGGTACTGGATTGAAGATGATGCAGTTTCTTCATGGAAAATTATAGAACAAGAGTTAATTGCACCAATAAGGCTAAAGGACTTTCTCTTAAGTGGATTGTCTATTAAAAAATGTGGTTTATATTATGGATCGATTATAACTCATATGCTTCAAGTGTTTAGAGCAGTTGAAAAATGTATAAATTATAAGAATGTGTGGTGCAGTTCATCTCCGCTATGGAATAATAACTACCTTTTATCTGGAGGGAAACCATTTATTAATAAGGATTGGGAAAGTAAAGGTATTATCACACTTCAAGATATTAATGGGACAAGCACAATCCTTGATTTTCAAGAGATAATCTATCGTTACAATATTGATAAAAACTCTCTTTTCTTCTATTTTAGAGTGAGATCAGCCTGTAAAGCCTACAAGGTTCCTTGGGGGTCAGATTTAAAAGACCATCCAATCTTAAGTTGGATACAGAAAGCTCCAAGACAAATAGTCTCTTATATCTATGACAAATTAAACTCTCAGAAGTATGCACCCTCAACAGGAATGAAAGCCTGGGATAAAGACCTGGTAAAATTGGGACAAGAGTTAGACTGGATGGCAATTTGGGATAATGTTGTTGGTGCTTCAAAAAACCCAAATCATCAGTATATACATTTGAAATTTGGTCATAGAGCATATATAACGCTAAGAATTAGACATCAGATGGGGCTGGCTCCAGATCCATATTGTTCATTCTGCCCCCATGGAACCATTGGCTCTTTTATACACATGGTATGGGAATGCCCAGGCATACTTGAATTCTGGAGGGAAGTTATTAGTACTCTTGAAGGAATTTTGGAGGTACAGCTTCCAATGGATCCTGCTGTTCATCTTTTGAATAATGACTCTCATCTTTCCATTACGGAGAAAACACGCCAAGTCTGGCTGGCAGGCCTGACGGCAGCTAAAAAGATTGTTGTACAGCGGTGGAAGCCTCCGCATGATATCTCAAGGACTCACTGGATTCGGTGCTTCCTGGATATTTCTTACCTGGAACTGTCATCGGCAAGAATCAATGAGGCACGACCAAGTACTGTATTAATGTGGACTGACTTGATATCTAAGTTAAATGTTGCTCTTTTAAAATAGGAATTCCGTTATGTTTCTGCTGTAACCCTGGTGGGTGGAAAGAGGGGTTGGATTGCGGGTGGTATGGTGGTTTGGGAAGAAGTGGGATGGGTGGGGGGTTCTTTCTCTTATTTTCATACAGAATGGTATTTGTAATACTGTGTTTTTTTGTTTCTGCAATAAAAAATTAATGACAAAAAAAAAGAACTGTTCATACCTGACTTTTAAAAAAATTATCCTGATAACAAAATGTATTGATGCAACATTACCCTGACCAAACAAAGAACCCCAAGTGCAACAGTATGGATGTTTAGAAGACAGTTACCCACTAAACCCTCCCCTTGCCCTATCCCCAACTGAAAGGGCATACCAAGTGAATTTAGGTCAGTGACCCAAAAAGGCGCATAGCAAAAAATCAACAAACAAACAAGGTAAAGAGAAAAGCGAAACAGGGGAGCATGCACCACTAAGGAAAAAGAAACATAACCTCGCTCCAATCATCATAACTTCTATATCAGAAATATTTATCAGCCAGACCTCTTTTTTCTTTTTAAGCTTCCCCCAATTTGTCAAAAATAAATGATAACGTCACCCATTATAATACCAATCATTATTGAACTAAGATAACAGGATATTTACAAGGGGGCAAATAACCACGTAAAGCACTTCAAAAACAAAGACTCAGCAGAAAAAAGGCTGGCATGACAGACTACCCCCTCCTCTATTTATAAACACTCAAACACATCAATTCGACTGTGTTCTTAAGTCAACTACTTATCGTTCTCAATACTGGCTAGGATATCCTTCGCAGCCGCGGGTGTCGAAAAGAGATGGACCTTCTGCTTGTAGACGCAACGCAGCTTGGCTGGATACGCAAATCCACGAAACATCTGACGACTGACGAAACTGTTTCTTATCTCGCTGAACTCTCGCCTTTTTCTCAAAACCTCTGCTGAAAAGTCCTGACAGAACCGCAAGCGACTGCCATTGTGACTTATCTCCCGTTTCTTCATTGCAGCTCGTAGAACAACCTCTCATCAGGATATCGAAGAAAACGAACCAGTACACTGCGCGGAGGGCCGTTCTCGGATCCGATGGAAGATCTAACCATTTCGGCAGCATAGAACCAAGAAATGTAGCAAGGCTTTCTGGGCCCTCTGCATTTTCTGGGAGACCTACTATTCTGAGGTTTTTCCGCCGTCCCCGATTCTCTAGGTCATCCAGCTTAGCTTGTAGCTGCTGTAAACACTTCTCAGTAAAACTGGTTTCCATGAAGAATCCTCCGCAGCGGAAATTCTGTTTTCTGCCTCGGTTAGTCTCGCCTCGTTTGCGGCCACTTTCCCAGACAACTCTGTCAAACTTGCCTTTACTGAATAAAGACACGTTGTTATATTGTCCAAGCGACCTTCAATGCCATCTAAGCGGCCATCAATAGACCCCAATCGTGAGCCAACTGAGCGAATTTCAGCTATAATAGCGTCACTCTGTGAGGATAATGGCGGTGGTGGTTCCACTTGCTCCGCGGCCTTCTTTTTTGTACTTCTCTAAGGCCGTGAGGACGAGAACAAAGGAAATTCTCGTACATCTTGGCTTTCAGACATGTTAGAGTTCCAACAAGTTCAGAAAAGCAGTATTTTAAGCAAATAAAACGGAGGTAGAACCAAATTAATGATCGATTGGCGCGGAGAGCAGACTTATGCAGCCATTTCTCAGCGGGTCACGTGACACCCCGGAATTTACCATTTTTTATTGTTTGTTTTTTGTTCAAGGCATTTTGAATATATGTCCATGATACTTCATTGGTACTCCTCACATACCCAAGTATCACCTGTGCATGTTGTTGAGGGCAACCATTATGAGGTTGGACAGACCCTTAGAATTGCCCTGACCTCTTTCCCCATTAAGGTGTCCCAGGTTCATCTATTACCAGAGGCAGACATGTGGGTGAGACAAGGCAAAGCAAAGTTATTTAGTCTATTAGTATATTTAGTATATTAGATTCTTTTTATGTTTAGCCTTGTGTAGAGTACAAATATGGGGTTTGACCACAAGAAAAAAAGTGCAATGTATTCCTGTAGGTAGGCAACATATCTTGCCACTCTTGCACATTCTTTATGAAAAAGAAGGACGAAACGAGTTGTTCACAGACACTTCTTGTGACCTAAATCAGATTTGATTTATTATTTATTTTGATGGTAGAACTGTCTTGAGAGAGGGTGGGAGTTAAAAATGTTCTGTTTCACTAAAACCATCTTTGAGCCCTGGAATAAGCAGCATTTACATACAATTTGCTTAACCAAGCTCTCTGATAAATACATGTGGATGTATTCACTTAAAACAAATTTCATTTTTAAATAAACAATTACTTACTGTTGCTCATAGGTTAGTCCTTTGCATGGAAATGCCTGAATATTTGTCTAACTGAACAAAAAGTACTGCTGACATAGTTCTGTAATTCAGTGCATGTATATTTGATTAATGTGTCTTGGCGCAGGAACAATGAGCTACACCAAAATAAAGCCAACTAGAACCTTTGCCAATTATTTTCTAGCTTGTTTATTTTTCTACCTTCAATTATTAAGAATTTACTATTCTTCATAATCTTCTATTTGTGAAATATAATAACTAACTCCTCCAACAGTTTTCAAGCTAGAACCACAAAATTCGGCAGGATCGTAGGGCCTATAGTGCAGATTTATTATTTTTTTGTGCTTTTCTAAGTGATCCGACTTATGGTTTTCTGGAAAACTGTTCAAACAGGGAATTTTTGCCTTATAGGAATAAATGGCGGAATGTTGAGAGAATTCAAATTTAACTCCCAGGAGTGATGTCACAAAGCACATTTCTCTCATTAAACAGTACACACAAACTCACACTCACACACACACAGCAATAACAGCAGTATTAATGCTTTTAAGGTGGAATTCCAGAAATTCACAGTACTCACACTGTCACACAAACACAACAACAACAGCAGGAACAATGCTTTTAAGGTGTAATTACAGAAAATTACAGTACTCACACATTCACATTAAAGTAGGACAATAACAGCTGGAACAGTGCTTTTAAGGTTGAATTGTAGACATTTAAGGTGGAATTTTGGAAATTTCAGGTGGAATTGTAGAAATTCATAGTACTCACAACCTCACACTGTACACACAATATACACTAATTAAAAAATACACCATCAATTCACACAGACACCACGCACAGACTACACAATACTATATCTAATTAAAGTTTACAATCCAACATGTGCTGAACAATCCAATTGTTTTACAGTTTTTTCCAGTTGCTGACACTCTAAAATGACATGCATGGCACAATTATTTAAACTGACACACAGAGAGCAAAACCTCTTCTCAAGTCTCCAAAACTCTAAATACATTTTCTGCTTTACACACATTTTGCTATTTTAAATGACACGTTTTAAACGCACTGAACACGGTTCTCTGCATAACACACAACAATCTGACATGAAGTCACATGTTTGCCAAAATGACACTACTGGAGATAGTTGGCAAATATATGAGCCACCAGGCCAAACACCGTAATGGTTAATTGTTACAACTTCAATCAGGAGTTTTTTAAAAGCATGCTTCATACTCTCAGAACTCTACACACAAATCAAAAAACACACACACACAATGGGCAGAACTGCTCAATTCTCCTGCAAAATGAAACTTTACATTCAAAACAATGTTCTCTCTTCTCAAAATGGTATTTATATATAAAATGGACACACACAAACCATCATATGAAGAGACATTTAAAAGAATCAGTAGAAAACACTATGATGAATGAAAAACACTTTGTCTCCATTCATCATAATGGAGTTACACTCACTACAGACATTCATACATACATACAGTAAGTGTGTTGCAAACTCTTTTAAAATATTATTTTATACTCTAAACACATAATACACAAAACAATGTACACATACAATGGTCTACATACAAAACAACAGAGGAATTTACTGTTTAAAGTTATGGTAAAAAAAAAAAATGCTGCATCCTGTGGTAAGCAATGTGAGAGTCCTTCATCTTGAATCCAAACTCATCAATGAAGATGAACTGGTGTGCCTCTGCAGCCACCTCTAGCTCAAGGACTCAAAACATATGACAATATCAGAAATAGACATGGAGTGGTCATTATTCTGAAGCACAATCATTATGATTACAATACAGAACTATGTAAATGGATTAAGGAACAATTTATAGTGTTGAGAGTATGCATCAATTGTGGGATTGTGTAGGACATACGTAGTCATATCACAATTCTTTGACACAATTCTTTGACTCTTTCTGAATTGCATTTCAATGGCACCCTGCAGACGTGCTTCATCCTCAGATTATTGCGCAAGACATGGTCCAGCATTGATAAGCACTCCCTACCAATATTTTGAAATATCTAATTGTTTTCTTTTTTTTTTTGTATTTGCTGTAATGTTACGATGTTATTTTCTAGGACCATGTTCATGATTTCAGTTTCCTGTTCTGGAGACAGAAGACGTTCCTATCCACCTTGCCAATTTTTCCGTTCTGCAATACAAAGAGTAAAATACTGTAAATAATGTGTAGGAATACAAAGTATGAACACATTTCCCAAATACTTTAAACATACTTTATTTTTACAGTCCTACAGATCAGTCCACAGGCACTACTGTACTGCTGTACTCATTAAATACTGTATTGATATGCAGTACTGCAGTTTTCTAGTGAGAGTCCGCACAAATACTGGTACTTGAGACACTATTAGACAATATTAGCAACACAAGGTGGACAGAAACATCTTCTGCCTCCAGAACAGGAAACTAAAATCATGAACATGGTCCTAGAAAATAACACTGTAACATTACAACAAATACAAAGAAAAATAATAGAAAACAATTAGATATTTCAAAATATTGGTAGGGTGAGCATATCAACGCTGGACCAGATCTTGTGCAATAATCTAAGGATGGTCTCCATTAAAATGCAATTCAGAAAGAGTCAAAGAATTGTGTCAAATAATTGTGATATGACTACGTATGTCCTACACATCCCACAATTGATGCATACTCTCAACACTATAAATTGTTCCTTAATCCATTTACATAGTTCTGTATTTTAATCATAATGATTGTGCTTTAGAATAATGACCACTCCATGTCTATTTCTGATAATGTCATATATGTTAAGTCCTTGAGCTAGAGTTGGCTGAAGTGGTGCACCAGTTCATCTTCAATTATGAGGTTGGATTCAGCCTCACAAAAAGATGAAGGACTCTCACATTGCTTGCCACATTGTGATGTGGATGAGGTGCGGTGGCCAGACCCAAACAGAAGACAGGATGCAGCATAGTTTTTTTGTTTTTTACCATAACTTAAAACAGTAAATTCTTCTGTTGTTTTGTATGTAGACCATTGTATGTGCATCTTGGTTTAGATGTACGCTGTGTACATTGTATGGTGGGAAAAATACAATATATTTGTTACCGTTTATTGTGTGTTTAGAGTATAAAATAATATTCTAAAATAGTTTGCAACACACTTACTGTATGTATGTATGTCTGTAGTGAGTGTAACACTGGACAAAAAAAGACATTATGGTGAATGAAAGAAGTGTTTTTCATTCATCTGAGTGTTTTACACTGAGCACATCAGTGTTCTACTGGTTTTTTTAAATGTCTGTTCATATGATGGTTTGTGTGTGTCATCTGAAAACAAAATACCATTTTGAGAAGAGAAAACATTGTTTTGAATGTAAAGTTTCATTTTGCAGGAAAATTGCATGGTTCTGCCCATTGTGTGTGTGTTTTGTGTGTAGAGTTCTGAGAGTATGAGGCATGCTTTTAAAAATGTGTGTAAACAATCAAGAAAAACTGTAAACCAGCCTAGTTTACAGAATTGTGTTTTAGCAATCGGAAAAAACTGTAAATTGTATAACAGGGCCTGGCTCCAAATTAAAACTAGGTGCTGATCGGGCTTGCCTACAGTCTTTGCCTATTACCCATTAAAACATTTGGCTGATTAATAAACTAAATATTTTAACAACAAATGCAGCTGACATCAACCTAGAATAGGAAAACTGTCCCAGCAGTCCCAAACAATTGCATTTCAATTGTTTTGACATTCAATATGTTGTCATTGCACTATTTTTAATTAAATATAGGGTTTATCATTCTTTATATTTCTACATTTATGTGACCTAAAATCTTATCAGATTGTCACACAAGTCCTAAAAGTAAAATAAGAGAAACAAATAATCCAATATGACTTGATCATTTATTTATTGAAGAAAATGATTCAATATCACATATCTGTATGTAAACCTTTGCTTTCGGTATCTGGCGTGTTTCCTTTGTGCAGCAAAAAACGCAACTAACCTTTTCCAATACTTGTTAATTATTCCTACAGAGTTTAACCTGTTAGTCCTAAAGAACAGTTTCAACTTATATTGGTGTGTTTCTTCCCATGAACTTCTCACTTCAAGTCCTTTCACAACATTTCTATTGGATTAAGGTCTGGACTTTGACTTGATCAGTCCAAAACATTAACTTTATTCAACTTCAACCATTTTTTAACTTGTGTGCTTAGGGTCATTGTCTTACTGCATAACCCACGGTCTTTTAAGATTCAGCTTACGGACAGATGTTCTGCCATTTTTCTTTAGAATTTGCTGGTATAATTCAGAATTCATTGTTCCATCAATAATGGCAAGCCATCTTGGCCCATATGCCAAACCATGATACGATACCGAGAGTTTTCCTTTCTGCAAACATGACATGTCTTATTTATTCAGAAAAATATATATTTTATATAATATATATAATATATATATAATATTTTGGTGTTCTCCAGTCACAAAATAATGTTCCTATTGCCTTCTGGCATGCCCATGTCACCTTAAGCAAATTGCAGATGGACAGCAACATTCTTTTGGGAGAGCAGCAGCTTTCTTTTTGCAGCCCTGTCATGCACAACTTTGTTGTTTAGTGTTCTCCTAAGGGTGGGCTCATGAACATTAGCATTAGCCAATGTGGCCTTTAGTTGCTTAAATGTTACCTTGGGTTCTTTTCTGACCTTGCAGACTATTACTCACTTTTCTCTTGGCAAAATCTTTGTTGAGTGTCGACTGCTGGGGAAGGTAATAATGGTCTTTAATTTCCTCGATTTGTACCCAGTCTGTCTGTGCATTGGTAGAGTTCAAACTCATCATTAACATTTGCTTTTATGCAGTTTTTACATACCAATATTCAGTACAGAAATATCATAATATGCTTGTGTGCTTGCTAGTAAGAAATTATAGTTTCTACTAATATGGAGTAATAATCTTCATGGTGGTTAAACAGTATCAGAAGGCTGGTGAGCAGGCACACCCTATCTTGGCAGATGATGCAATTACATCACACCAGACAGGCTGATTGTTTTGTTTAGACTGACTCCACACAACATGCAATGACTATGACAGGTCTAGCTGATATAGCATTCCCTGTGAATGCATGACAGCAGCAGGATGACAGTACCAGTGCATTTCTTAACTTAAAAGATAGTAAAGATAATTGTAATAATATTGCTTATATGTGCATTGGATTTTTAAGGCTTTTAACATATGTGAGCTTACCTGACACAAATGAGAAGCTTTTTTTTTCTTTAAATAGGAATTTGTTTGTTCAAGAAGAACCTCAGTGTTGTCTTAGTAAAGTAGGAGAAAGTTACTTCAAAGTATTATGTATTTTACACTGTCCTATTAAGTTGAAATATATTTGATTTGGCCGATATTAAAGACATATAAATGCTGAAACCAGTCATCTGTTGAAATTTGAATTGGAAAGCTTGTAATGCTTAACAAGTCATCCATTAATAGAAAAAGTCCTGCCCTTCAAGTCGGCTTGCTGGCTACTACGTGAGTGGAAAAAGTCAACAATAGTGTGGCACTAGCAGGGAAAGCCTTCCTCTTTGTGGAAGGCATGTAAGAACTTATATGTTGCTATAGCTTCCTCCAGAATCTATGATATAAAGGGAAGTTTTGAGTAGATTTGAGACGTTTAATTTGATTACTTTTGAAACTTGCATGTTTTCTGCATTATTCTTTTACTTTTTAATCCATCCATCCATTATCTGCTGCGTAATCCCGCTAGTTGGGGTCACGGGGGGGCTGGAGCTAATCCCAGCGTCATCAGGCGAAGGAGGGCTACACCATGGACAGTTCGCCAGTCCATCGCATGGCCAACACTCACGCGCTCACACCTACGGGCAATTTAGAGTGACCAATCAACTTATCATGCATGTCATTGGACATGTGGGAGGAAACTGGAGTACCCCGAGGAAACCCACTTAAGCACATAGAGAACATGCAAACATCAAAACAGCCTGGACCAGGAATTGAACCCGGATCATCTTGCTGTGAGGCGACAGTGCTAACCACTACACCACCGGGCCACCCTTTTCACTTTTTAGTGGAGCCATCTTATCCAAAGTATAATGGAAAAAGTATTCTCTAAGCATTTTATTATAATACCTACTAGATCCAGATCGACCGCTGATACATCTGGAAGCTACTAGCTGTGGAGGACATTATTGGAGGACATATATATGTGATAGTATGGAGATAAACATATGACTAAAGCTTTAATATGAGATTAGGGAATGATCTGAGACTACTATGGTCTGGGAGAGAATGGCTAATTCAATAATGACTGAGCCCTATTATGATTTTGGCCAACAGAATCTAAAATACAATCAAATGCCTTACTCCAACAATTAACTTCCAACAATTATTATAACTGTTATAATTGTTAAATTCAGCAAATTCCTATTAAAACAATATGATCCTGGTGATCTAGAGCTTGTGGTGATATGCATTAATGTGTGGTCTTTTACTTTATAAAAAACAAAAGAAAGCTGACATGGATGACAGGATAAGCAGTACAGATATAACGCTCTCTGAGGATAAGCTGAGGAGGTAAGAAATCATGATATTCTGAAGTTTCATGTACCCTTCTTATTTTCTCGAGACAGAGAGGGCAAAGTTTTTCTGAAATTTACATCAATTAGATTTATGCTGAACTAGCCGTTTCCATCCTTGAGACAGCATGACTCATAAGTAATAATTAAACAAAAGGATAAGGATGTCAGCAATTCTTTGTTCCTCTTTGTGCGTAAAGTTGATAAGTGCCAGGAGCCTGTCTCTTTACTTTTTACAAGAAAAAACTGTGTTAATGACAATAAAGTTAATTTCAAAGAGGTTTTTTATACAGATAATGTTTCTAACCACACACACATATATATATATATATATATATATATATATATACATATACATAAAGGTCCATGGTGCATTATTAATCAGAAATTAATAATGTGCTGCTTTGATTTTCGAGTTAAATGGGAGTATATATATATACAGTCTGAAATGAAAGCAGTGAATGTTGAAGAAGATTTGATTATTATTAAATTGTCCTGTTTATCTAACAGAGGAGCAGTACTAAAATATATTACCATTCTCAGTAAAGTGTTCCTTAAATTATTTAGGCTGTTAATTTAAGAGCTGACGTTAAATTTCTTAAGTTTTATTTTGAGCTAACTACTAGTTAAAAACAGAGATAATGTGATATGATCTTGTGTAGAACACAGAATGCAAACCATGTATAGAATGAAAACGTCTAATATAATTATGCATCCCAGAATAACAAGAGAAACAGACATACTACAGTTTTACAACATAGGCCGGAAAAACGTGCAAAAGTTAATAACACATTGTTACGGTTACATGTTTTGTTACTCAAAAAGGCACATATTTACATGTAAGCTAAATGTGAAACACATGAAACACACAAAACCTTTACATAAAAGGGGCGCATCGTGAATAACTCACCAGCTACGTCTGGATAAATATTAAAAGCAGTTTCATGTGGGACTTTTGCGCAAGTGGATTTGCTCAGGGGGTGTGTCGTACAAGTCGTTCGCCCTCCTCCTCGAGAAATACATATAATCGGCTTCGGCTATTTATTCACACATGCACACGCATAGAGAGAGAGAGAGAGAGAGAGAGAGAGAGAGAGAGAGACAGAGACAATGATGCCATAAAAGCTTTCTTTTGTGGAAATTCGAAAGGCAGAGAGTGTTTCGCCAAACTGCGACACAAAAAAATCGAGGTACCTTTCTCGGTCAGCAACGTCTTTGGTGAGTAGTTGTGTTAATATGAGTGCGCTTCACATCCATAGGCTCTATATTTGTCCAATAAGACGGTGTAGTTGAAACAAAAAGGCGAGAGTCACATATGTCTGTCACGAATATACCTCTATCTTTTTATGACAAGATTTGTTTTCTTCTAGTAACTGCCATATTACTATATACTATACGACATGTACTATATATTACTAGCCAATATGTTAATAGGTTTACTATTCGTTTTGAGACGCCGCTAAAAACGTTCGAATTCAGTCCTCTGATGATTATTTTTATACTTACTGCTTTCTGGTAAGTCTTAAACAAATGTATTGTAACTGCATAACCTAAAACCTCTCTGTACATTATGACTGTGAGCACAACAATGCTCAAAGTAAGTGGTGGTTTTAGTTAATGCCATTGTACAGTAATCACATGATCATTCTCAGAAGAATTTGGTTTTCAGTCAGGAATTTGATAGCCTACTGCCGAAATACTGGGCTCTGCTCTTAAAGGGCAAATGTTTTCCCTGTACAAACATACTTACTAAAACTGGCTAGTAACTAAGGACAATAGTATTTTTGTTGTGTGTTATATGATTGCAATTTTCTTTATTATTTATTCTTTTTCAGAATGTGTTATTCACCTTTACCAAGATCTGCTCTACAATGGCTGGTTTACTGCCGGTAGTCTCCCACAGCCAAAACAAAACCTACACTAATCTTAGTATATGCAACTAGTGATTGTGGTCTTTTGTTACTTTCTGTCCACTGCAGAGGGAGGGGCATAGCTTTTTAAGTTCAAATGATTAGCTTTATTTTTAGTTTGGCTACGAATTTATGAATCTATTGTGTATTTATTTATCATAAAAATACCTCATTTCAGTTTATTACATTTTCAGATAGTCCTTGAGTTTGTAACTGATATATTTTACAGCTTAATAATTATAATTGGTTGATCCCAGTAGTTTGGCCAAAATAGCTACACTTAAATAACAGTGATGGAATCTACTACACTTGTATCCCTAGCAACTGTAACCAGAGCAGCCTTAACCACTGAGGCCAACACTTCTCCCTATTTATGGCTGTTGGTTTTGGGATTTATTATTGCTTTTATCTTGGCCTTCTCTGTGGGAGCCAATGATGTGGCTAACTCATTTGGCACAGCCGTGGGATCTGGAGTGGTGACACTACATCAGGCTTGCATCCTGGCTACCATCTTCGAGACTGTAGGCGCTATGCTTCTGGGGGCCAAAGTCAGCGAGACCATTCGCTCAGGCATCATTGACATCAAGATGTACAACGGCTCCGAGTCAGTACTGATGGCTGGCTCCATCAGTGCCATGTTTGGTGAGACCATGTTTTTACTGCATTAAATTTCATGTTTTGTACTTTTATTGTTTTGCACAAAACTCTCAGATCTAGTAAAACCACAATAATAATATTCTCAAATTTATCACAGGATAACTTAACATTATTAGTGCAAATTGGGTGCTTTAGATGGTTGAGCTGTTTCAGAGCACCTGTTTGCTGTCTGCGATAGTTTACTAGTGACAATCAGGGTGGTAAAAAGTACAGTAATGCAGAAGTCTTAGGCAACGATGAAAACTATATTACTTATGTAGACATTATTGGTGATTGCCAGTAAAAATATTAAAATATTCATAAAATATATAAAATACTCACAATATTATTAATTTGATGAAGGATTGACATTTGTAAGTTGCATAAACATAGAGATAAAAAATATGTTTTCTTTATCTTACACGATTTTCGTTTTTATTGCCACATATCACATGTCTGTGTCCTGCAGGGTCTGCTGTTTGGCAGTTGGTGGCTTCTTTTTTTAAACTCCCTATCTCTGGAACACACTGTATCGTTGGAGCCACTATTGGTTTTTCTATGGTTGCTAGGGGTCACCAAGGGGTCAGATGGCTGGAACTACTTCGAATAGGTATGACCTACTAATGTCCTGATATATATGCTTTATTAAAATTCTGTCTTAAAATCACTTTCAGAATCCATTCATTTGATAATTTGATCTACCTTAAAAACAGCACAGTTTGTACAGACAGGAAACATGGTGACAAGTGACAAACACAACGTCACTTATGATTTAGGCTGTTTAAGGATACACAGCTTGGCGTTCTAAAAAAATTGTAATCACATGGTCTTAAGATAACAGCGTGACCAGCACAGACTGCGTGTCCTTTTTGCAAGTTGGCACACAATCAAACCTGATGTTTTTATGACTTATTCATCTGGATTGTTTGTTTTTGTTTCCAGTTGCTTCTTGGTTTCTCTCCCCTCTGCTGTCAGGCATCATGTCTTCCATTCTCTTTTACTTTGTCCGCAAGTTCATTCTAAATAAGGTAAAATGTAAACCTAAACCCTATTACATAACCGAATCAGTGTCATCATGAGCTTAGTTTGTTTTATTGTCAATACTGAGATCACATGTCACTAGTAGTTCGTGGAGTCAACAGATATGGATTCATATTTTAATATTAATATATTTTAGCTTGACTAGTACAAATGTTTCTTTTTTGTAGGATGACTCAATGACCAATGGTTTAAGAGCCCTTCCAGTCTTCTATGCTGTTACCATGGGAATTAATCTATTTTCCATTATGTTCACTGGAGCCCCAAGTAAGTTTAAGTCCTGCACCCTGATGTTATAGGTTTCTTAGCTGATTTATCTTTTTAATCTATCAAAAAGGTGCATTGTATCTTTTATGCACATTTGTGTTTTGTTTTTTTTCTTAAGATGTATAATATTAGGCATATTATACAAAATAAAACTGGCAGGAAAAACATTAAACAACTGGTGTGAACGATAACCTCTAATCACTAACAGCAGAGAATTTTTCCCTCGTTATCTGCAGTGCCAAACCCATGAGCATGCCTGATACTGTCAGCAGAATGGGTATGGGTTGTTTAAGAGCCTAAAGAGTTACCCGGAGCACATTTTGCGCAGAAATACACCACACCATAGAGGTGGGAGAAACGTGCCCTTCTGTCTTTAACAACACAAAATTGTCTAAACTGTTAAATCGGGGCCAGACCTGAAGTCCACCAGCCTGCACAACTTAGCTCCAACCCTCATCTGACACACCTGTGCTCAGTAAAGAAGACCTTTCGAAGAAAACCTCTCCATATTAGCAGTTGTGTTGGATCTAAACCTCCAGGACCAGAATTGGTTACCTCAAAGTTAGCTAGTGTATTGCTAGAGTGTCAAATCTAAAAAGGGCAAAACACAACGGGCCAGTGTGGCTGCAGGTTTTCATTCAAAACAAGCAGGAGCACATCTAATTCCACTTGTTTAATCAGTCGATCTCAGTCCTCAAACAGTTAATCATAGGATTTCCTGCTTTGTTGTAATGAAAAACTGCAGCCACACTTATGTAGTGGGCTACTCGCTCAGTACACATAAGAACAAGGTGAACTGAAATAATAAAAGTAAAATTAAAAGGTAAATGTATAAGATAAAATAAACTTTCATTTAGAGTAATAATTTAGGTCAAAATACTAATATTTTTACCACATTTCAAAATGGAGTTATGGAATAGCTTATGTTTGGGAGAAGATTCATGCCTGAAACCCCTTCTCCTTACAATTTAATGCATAATAACTCCATATCCTTCCGTCCCCATGAAATAGTCTTTGCAATCCCCAACACCACTCCCTGTTCCTTAGTACTATATCTAAGGATGTGGGGGTCAAAACTCCAGCCCAAGTTCTCACCCATCACTCAATCAGTCTTTCACATACTACAAGCACAAGCCGAACTTACAAATCTTTAAATATTGCAATAGAATTGTATTGTGGCACAAGTATTGTGACAGTATTGTATTGTGGAACAATTGATTGATTTATTAGCTACCTGATGTAATGATGTTTATACTATACTATCTAATGAATTCAAAAGGTAAAACAGGAATAGTAGTCATTAAAACTGGCTTCACATATATTCACAGAGAAGAGAAGAGAGAAGAGATGGTATGCTGGCGACTTGATTGTAGCTGATGTCTATTCCTCTACATTTAAAATGAGTTTATGTAATGTCTAGATAGGCATAACATGTCAGCAAAGAAAGATGCCAAGCACCTATATAAAATCATATAGAGGGCAGTTATTATGTTTCTTATGACTAGAGCAAGGGCCCTCATAACACGATCTGAATTTAATAGAGCAACCTCTCATCTCAGGCTGATCCTGTGTGTTCACAGTCCAAATACACCCTGTTAAATTGTGATTTTTCCTTTCTTTTTTTCCCTTTTCTGTAAAGCGGCTTCATGTCAACATGTCAATCAGTTGTTATAGGCTATGACTACAACTTTTACCAGGGTTTCAGAAATCTTCCCTTTTGTTTTTGAATAGTGCTGGGATTCAACAAGGTGCCATTGTGGGGCATGCTTCTTATCTCACTGAGTTGTGCTGTCCTTACTGCCCTGATGGTGTGGTTTATTGCATGTCCTCGCTTAAAGAAGAAGATAAAAAGTATGTTGTTGTTTTTTGCCATTTATTTTTCACTTCATCTTGATACTGTAGGACTCAGTAGATAATATACAAGTATTTAAATAAAATTAAAACATCCGATGAAATTCAACAGTGTCAGAGTTAGGATTAGAATTCAGAACTATTTGCCACTTGTGTTAGCACAGTGGAATTTGACTGCCGCATTTAACCCATACATGCAGTGAAACACCCACATATACGTTAGTAATCCAGAGTGGTGGGCAGTTCTATGCACACTGCCCTGGGAGCAGTTAGGGGTTGGGTGTCTTACTCAAGGACACTTCAGTTGGTCCATGGGATCTAACCGGCCACCTTCCGGTCACAAGACTGGATCCCTAACCTTCAGCCCACAACTTGGATTAGTACCAAGCTGACGACCAGGGTCATTGTTGGGAAATTTAACATATACTTACTTGACTGTAAGATAAGTCTACTAAGCAAATAAAGTGTACTGTTCAGATAAAGTTAATTTATTACAAAAGTAATCACAACGAAATCTCTTGAAGTAAATCTCCTGAATTACAGCTTACTGTGCTGTGGACTAATTTTTTTTAATCTTCCCATTTAGGTGAAATTACACTAAACTACTGTGAGCCATCATTGGTTGAGAGAATCACTCCCTCAGATGCATCAGTAAAGAATGTGATACCCCAGTCTTACTCCCCTGTTCCCCAGACATCTCCTATGGACAGCACCAAAGTGGCCTTTGACATTGGGGGCTCTGAAGAAGCTGACCTTGACAACAAAGCATTTGAAACAAAAGACTTGGATTGCACTAACGGTCAGTATATTAAAGTGACCGACACCTTTTAAACTCCTGACTAAATGCATTGTCTTTTAGAATTAATGGCACCTTTGGCATACATTTCTAGTCTAAATCAGCTAACTTTCTCAAAAAAAAATGAATGACGACAGTCATTCTTAGCTGTATCCATAAGCTGCATGCACAGATGCAACTATAACTGTCGATCATTCTGTGCATGGAAGACTTTTTTTACAAACAAATAGTCAGTCCTGGGCTGCTGGTTTACCTTCAACTTCATACAGCCACCACCACATAAAAGTTCCTAAAACTGTTTACGAAAAGACATTATAGATGGAACACTCAAAAATTAAGCAACAGTTTCTTTGTTTTAGAAATGTGGAATCTGATATCATAATGATATCAGAGAAGGTTTTGTGGTGGCTGACAAATTCCTTGATATGCCATACTTTGCAGTTAAGCAACATTAAGCAAACTGTCTGAAAGATTCAGGATCATGTATTTGGCAGTAGCAGCAGGTTCCGAACGACCTTCAACATAACTCAGAAAACTGTATCCAACCAAGTGGAGTGTCTAAACAAGTATCTGCAAAAACAGATTGAAACTGTTGCAGGGATGAGCAGTGCAGAAGATTGTATCAGATCCACTTTACTAAGCAAAAAGCATAAGGAAAGCTTTTAGAACGTTTTTTTTAAAGCAGTGGTGAATCCCATGGAGCCCATTCAGATTCCTTACCAAAGACAGCCACCAAAACAATATACTGTTGAGGGAGGGTGTTTTGTGCAGAATTCAACGTGACAAGACGAGCATTAAAGAAGAAAAATTTGAGGAACCTGTACTGATTAAAGACGTAAATGACATTGTTGACTACCCAGAATTTGACAGGGAAAACCTAAAAGTCCAACTAGCCATGTCTCGGCACAAAAACACTTTCATATCTAAACGTTCAAATCTAGTGCTAAGTGATTAATATCATGGGAGAAATGTGACACACATGTGACACAAGAACAACAGTGACAAAAGTGAGATTGAAAAAAGTTGTTGTGTGGCATGTTTACCATTATGAATGGTTGTGTAATGAAAGTACTGAAAGCTAAACTGTGAGATTGTTGGTTAACATAATCAATTTTGGTGTCTACCACATAGATATAGTCTCAGGAATCTCCCTTTATAATTAGGTGGGCTACCTTACCTTTAGATAAAAGCCCCAAGTGCGATCTATCATAAATGCAAAAGCCTTAGCTTCTAGGGGACCCCTGCAGACTGCTTTGTGTCCCAATGGCAAAATCAATTTGCATTGATTTGCAGTGACCGTACCTGCCAAGTTCACAACAGGTTATTTACAAATAACGTCACATCACTGTGTTGTTGTGGTACGAGCTACAGAGGGTGCACAGGAAGTAATTTTCCTTTTAGGGAGTGCTATCACAAGCTCTCCAAATGGTATAAATTACAGTTACTCAAAATCAGTTTTACCCAAGAAACCACAAGGAGCTTCTATGAAATACCAAAAGTTATTGTTGTAGAGGGAGAGAATGTAAGAAATAGACAGAAAAAGTAGATAAAAGTGCCGAATGAATCATTAACAATATGTTACTCGCTCCAAGCGTGAAGTCTACTTTTATTCTCCAGTTTTCCCGTTCCACCTTGAACGTTACAGCAGACACCAGAATGTTGGCTAATTGCCGTTCTATTTATGGTGGAACAGGGCAACAGAAATAATAAGCTGACTTTACCCTCATGCAGTTGGTAGGAACAGGTATTGTATTTTATACAGTTGATCTGTGGGTGAGCAGTGGTTATAGATTCAAAACATGTTAAGTAAATAGTGGCAGCAGAGCTAAATGTTTGTTATTTGTTAATCCACAGCAAAGTAAAAAATAACCAAGCCACAGACGTGAAACACCTTGATATTGCCAATATGGCCAAAATTTATATTGCGATATATCACTCAATTTCGGTCGATACAATATAATTCTGATATCGATATAAATAATTTGAAGGCCTCACAAAAACTGCCAAGAATCCCTATAATGGAAGTCGATATCTACTTTATTGATATAAATATAAAAAACTTTGACTTTAAATAACAAGAAAGTTTCTTATTCTTTTGAACAGATTAAAACAATTGTGCGTCGGCCTGGACAAAGAACATAAAAAGTCTTCATATACATAAAATGAATAATGACTGCCGTTTGATTTACTCCGAACTGCCCTCTACTGGAAGTGTTGTTCAACAACCATGTCAATGGAGCTGACGCATAGGGAGTATAAATGAGCCTTAAATCAGCCTTAAGTTTATTTAACTTTGCCTTTCTAACAAAGCGACATACTGACATACCCTTGCAACATACAGATGGGCCATTAAGGGTGATTCCGCTGGCCAATAAAAATCTGCCTGCAACCCTGCCCTAAATAATACATATCAAAATACCTCAAAAATTATATCTACCTTTATTGAGACATATCACGGTAATTACCATCATTTAATTATTGTCCAGGCATGCATGCAGCATGTTGTGATTTTCTGTTTGTACCATTCTTTCGTAATATTGTTTAAACCAGCATGGGCTTCTAGACTAAATCTTCATCATTTTTTATGTTTTTGCACTTGCTACCAGGGCAAAGTAGAATTTGAATGGCTTAATTGTATCATGCAGCATTTGTATTCATGTTTCTACACTCTTTAAGGTTTTTTCTTTAATTTGTCAATGTTATTAATTCTAGAGGGCACTATATTTTGCTTATTTCAAAGAATACATTAAAGATAGGTAAACAAGAAATACATTGTAGCTGTGCCCATTTGATTGTTCATTGGTTCTGATTTTCTTCAAATGTGACTTAACTCATATGGCTGTTGCAGTGCTAAATGGAAATGCGAGTATGGCAATCGCACAGCTGCATGGGGGTCAGTTCCATACAGTGCACAAAGACTCTGGCATCTACAAGGACTTGTTGCACAAGCTGCATCTAGCCAAGGTGGGTGACTGCATGGGTGAGGCCGGTGACAAGCCTATACGACGAAACAACAGCTACACCTCCTATACTATGGCCATCTACGGGATCCACGGATCTTTGAAGGAGGGTGAAGGAGGTCGCTATGGCGAAGACAGTGATAAGCGGCATTCACTTGTGGACAGTTACAACAGTTACTGTACAGCTGTGGAAGATACAGATGCTGGTGATGCCGGTGACACTCTGCCTATAGATCTGTGTGATGACAAGAGTGCAGAGGATCACCTACAAGAAGAAGAGGTGGATGAGTTGGAGATCGACAAGCCAGAAGTATCCATGCTTTTCCAGTTCCTGCAAATTCTCACTGCCTGCTTTGGATCCTTTGCACATGGAGGGAATGATGTCAGGTAATAAAATTAAGGAACAGCCAAAAATCAAATAGATATGATTGCTAACTTTGCTAACAAACATGGTTGGATTGTCCACAAATTCATCCCTAATTACATGGCAATTATTTAATTAGTTTAAAAATCTATCAAAAATGTATGTAACTATGTTTTTAATTTACTTAGGAAAATGACTCAGATAGACCATATGTAATCATTAAAGATTATTTTAAACATTAAAGATAAAATTGAAACAACTTTTCGTCTGGATAATGCCCTGCTTTGTCCTTTGACAATGCAGGTATGTTTGTTTTTTATCATAGCATATCAGCATATAGCATAATAACTGTAATACTGTTAGCTAGAAGTTGCATTTTAAATAAGAATAAAGCTATGAAATGAGTGCTGGGTTCAATTTGGATAAGCAAATATAGGACAAAATATATAGCATAAAAAATATAGGTGTAGTCTGGTATATCACCACTAATTCTTGTTTTTTGACAGTGAACCACAAACCTACAGAAGTTTAGTTCAGTAAAATATCACAGTGCTGAAATTAGCTTGATGCATCATGGCACCTGTACAGAAATGCAGCACCATTAAAAAAGTGCCTCTGTAGCATTAAAGACAGAAAAATAGAAAATTAGAATTCAGCTGCAGCCTCATCAGTATATAAGTCATATAAGTCATACAAACGTACAACGAGCTACAGGTGGGTCCATTATCCAGCTGACGTGTTTCTTCATGTGTGTTCTCAAATTCAAAAGAGCTGAAAATGTGGTCATCAAAATCATTATTGGACATTGCTTGGATCTTAAAGGTACAAAATCTTAGCTTCTCTGTCAAGTTTACAGTGCATTTGTGTGTTAAGGAATGCTGCTTTTTGGTCACCATTTTATTGCATTACCATGTTGCATTACATCAGTGTGTCTGTGTGAAACCAATGAAAATCTGAATGCAGTTTGGGCTGGTTGAGAAATGGTTTGGTGGTGTATTTACAGGGATGAGGTTGGTGACTTTCCAAATCCAGAGTAAGAAGTTAGCAGTGTTAGTCTCACTTCTCCCACTGTATACTAAAGAAGCGAATGTCAGATATTAAACATGCCTTGGCTGAACCATCTGTAAATATTAGATCACGTTAAATCCTTCTCTCTCACTTTAACTTCTTCTTTTACAGCAATGCAATAGGTCCACTGGTAGCTCTCTGGCTAGTGTATAAAAGTGCCTCTGTAGCATCTAATGCGCCAACCCCAATCTGGCTGCTCCTCTATGGGGGAGTGGGCATCTGCATTGGGCTATGGGTATGGGGCCGGAGGGTCATTCAAACTCTGGGCAAGGATCTAACTCCCATTACACCATCCAGGTAAGAATCATCAGTTATACATACGCTCAAACACACAGCAAAGTAAAAACAAATGGCCCTTTAAGGGTTGTGTTGTATTTATTTTATACATTCATATAACTATGGTGCTCCATAATGTTATCTTAAATTACTAAGTTACCATCAGGCATAAGAAATAAGCAGTTTATGGCTGTGCATAGAATGTTAAAGCAAACTTGATTTACCCAGTATGTTAATTACTAGCATTTTATTATTGTTGCATCATCAAAGAAAAAGACACAGTAACAAAGCAGCCTGGGTGAACTATCGTTTAGCATAAACCCAAACCTGAAATGCAGGAGGGCACAGCATACAGCAGCCAACTTAAAAAGCTAGAATATCTTAATATACCCTTAATAAAAAGCAAAGAAATATGACGTATCATGTGACCAGAGAGCCCTTTCATGCAGCTTCTCTTCGTGGCCATGCCTCCCATGTTGCCATGGCATCACAAGCCAGTAGCAGGAAGATACATATACTCAGTCCAACCACCACAATTAAATTCTTTAATTAACACAGATGTTTTATGCTATCTGCTCTAATGCAGTTTTTTATTTACATTAG
Source organism: Megaleporinus macrocephalus (assembly GCA_021613375.1). Lineage (NCBI taxonomy): Eukaryota > Metazoa > Chordata > Actinopteri > Characiformes > Anostomidae > Megaleporinus > Megaleporinus macrocephalus. The sequence continues at coordinate 21,304,896 of CM038710.1, forward strand.
GACGTTGTTGTTTTCTTTCAATAACCATTTAAAGCATCAAGTTTTAACTAGTAAAAATATTGTTGCTTTGTACACTCTATGTAAGGCAGTGTCCTGTTAAAACTGTGTTTTTTTCATAGTGGATTCAGCATTGAGCTGGCCTCTGCTGTAACTGTGGTTGTTGCTTCTAACATTGGGCTCCCAGTCAGCACTACTCATTGCAAGGTGAGCCTGTCACACAAGTAATGTAGTAATTTCATTGAATGTTTGTTGCTTTATATATTATTGGCATTAGCTGTTTTTATATACATATATTTGAATGAACAGGTTGGATCTGTGGTGGCTGTGGGCTGGCTTCGCTCCCGAAAAGCTGTTGACTGGCATCTGTTTCGAAACATTTTCATTGCCTGGTTTGTAACTGTGCCGATTTCTGGTCTTATCAGTGCTGCCATTATGGCACTATTCTATTATGCCATTTTGCCTATTAGCTAAAAATCTAAGATTCCTTTTTTTTTTTTTACAACTGTTTGTTCACACTGTGTTTAGGTTGATGTACTTGTTATGTGATTCTTGTAATTCTCTTTATGTGCAAATTCTTTTATATGTAACTATGTGAGAGCAATCTCTGTATATCTATATTCATCCTGGTTTTTTGCCAAGTTTTCTGACAATGTGTACTAATATAATGTAGTTTTATTCCACTTCTTAGGAATTTTACTAATAAAGAATTTAAAGAAGTGATTAAGACAGTGTTTTATTTATAAAACATTTGCATGACAATAAAAACAGATGAAAGTTTTTACTGAGTTGCTTAGTCTTAATTCCTCTCAGCTTTCCTGCAAGTGCATCAGGATGGGTGATTCATTCAAGTGCCACATAAGTCAGTATTTCTAATAAAATAGTTGGAAAAAATTAATGAAGAGGATAAAATAATGCAAATGCCTAACAATATCCTTAATGAGAAGTCGGACAAAAATTATGCAAAAAATAAATTTAAAACCTTTCTTATTTTTAGATGACAAGTATGATTAACTTGGGTTGTAACCTGCTGATTTTAATTGGCACACTCAAATACGTGCAAACATTTTTTTAAAAAAAATTTTGGTCTGAATTTAATATTTAATGTTACATAAAATAGTTTCAGAACAACTGTCTGATAGCACTCATGATCTAACTTTGTAGTCCCTGCTGCTTTCAGTCGACTTCATACGCAGTGTCAGTGGTGATACCCAAGGCAAGTTCCACGATACTTCTTTAAGAATTGCCGTCCACATTGTTTTGGTGACCATACTTATTCCAGGCAAAATAATATTTCTCCATAATCCAGCATCTTACATAAAGTCAAAGTTTAGCAGAAATAAACATTAACATACAAAATTGATGATTCCTTAATTCTTATCACAATATTGTGTATGGCAGATGGTGAAAGACTTAAATTCTCTGCAAACTTGCACTAAGAAATGTTCTCATGAAGTTTGGCACAAAAACTGAGCCCTTGGTGAGCAGTACCTTTATACCCAATCATGATATCCTCCCCTGGAGTGTTCAATAACAGTGTAACTTGAATATTGTAAATGATACAATAACGTATCATACATTTATTTTATTATGTCTCGTAGAAACATGGATTAAACCTGAGGAATATTTGGCATTAAATGAAGCCACTCCTATAGGCTATAAGTATGTACACAGCCCCAGACTGTCATTTATAAAAATTCATTAGACATGAGTCAGAAACACAATCACACTTTCAATTCTTTTTAAATTCTTTTCATAAACATCACCAATCTGACCACTAACAGAAGTGTACTCACCCTAGTCAGTATTTATAGACCACCAGGACCTTATTCTGAATTCTTAAAAGAATTCAGTGACTTTGTTGCAGATCTAGCAGTGAGCACTGAGAAAGTAATAATTGCAGGAGATTTTAATATCCACTTTGAGAACTCAGCAGATCCATTAAAAAAGGCTTGCTCATCTATCATAGACTCTGTATGTCTCACTCAGAATGTAATAGGGCCTACACATTTCTGTAATCAACCTCTAGATCTAGTTTTGACTCTAGATGTTGAGATACATAATCTTACTGTACCTAATTTCATATGAATTGAGTCTTAGAGAAAATGTATGTACATCACCCCGTTATTGCATGAAACGTTCAATAATGCCAAATACATCTCAGCCCTTTTATTGAAATCCTTTCAGATTTATCAACCATAATTTATGAAATTGTGAAATAGTTTTATATATTTTCATATATATGTTTTAGATATTTCGCCAAAAGCAGCAGCCTATCATCTGCTTTTGAACAAATCTGGAATTATAGTGAAATATTAAGATTTGAAGTAAAGAAAAAATTTTAACTTTGCCCTTTTCTTATTCTCTAAATATATAACTCTGCTTCCAAACCAGCTGTAAAAGAAATCAAATACACAAAGTACTGAACAACAACCATTTATTTAAAATAACAAGATTAGAACTCTGTATATAGCTGTTAGTCAATATTGACTGCTTGTGCAAGTGAAAAACATTAATGTTGTTTCTTTAGCTCTGAGGGTAAATGTTTGCTCTCTTAATCCAGGCGAATGTTTTCCCACACTGAAAAGGGCTTTTCCTGAGGGGGCACAAAGAGATAGGGCACCGGGATATTTTTTCAGAAAGGCCTGTAAAATAACCTGTTGAAACTTTGCATACATAGGCTATTTGCAATAAGTTTTGGGGAGTGAGGGGTCAGAGAGAGAGAGATAGAGAGATAGAGAGAGAGAGGTGTCAGCAAACGTTTCTGTGTGGTAATGGACAAAATTGTGGTTGCTGGGACAGGTACATATTTAGCCAATGAATGTTGAGAATTACTTATTTGAGTGCCAATTACCTGTCTCTTTTATTTAATAATACTCCCTGCATTAAAACCATGGGTATGATCATTTGATCACCTAAATAACATCAATAAACAGTACTCCCTGCATTAAAACCATAAGTAGGATAATTTGACAGCAGAAATAACTAGAGAGGGGAAGTTCATGAACGAACTTCGAAGTTGGCTTGAAATCGCCCGCTGATAGTTGTGTGTATGTGATGTCTGTGTTTGGCGAAGGTGTGTTTTGTAACCTGTAACTCCAACTTAAATTCCTATAAATCCACCTTAAATTCCTACAAGTCCACCTTACATATCTAGCAATCCACCTTAAATATTTAGTACTCCACTTTAAATTTCTACAATTCCACCTTAAATTCCTGTAACTTCACCTTAAATTCTTATAACTCCACCTTAAATTTCCACAAGTCCACCTTAAATTTCTATAATTCTACCTTAAATTTCCACAAGTCCACCTTAAATTTCAAAAATTCTACCATAAATTCCTTCATGTCCACCTTAAATTTCTATAAATCCACCTTAAATTCCCCTAATTCCACCTTAAATTTCCACAAGTCCACCTTAAATTCCCACAAGTCCACCTTAAATTCCCACAAGTCCACCTTAAATTCCCACAAGTCCACCTTAAATTCCCACAAGTCCACCTTAAATTCCCACAAGTCCACCTTAAATTCCCATAGTTCCACCTTAAATTCCTATAACTCCACCTTAAGTTTTTACAAGTCCACCTTACATTTCAACAATTCCACCTTAAATTCCTAAAACTCCACCTTAAACTTCTACAATTCCACCTTAAATTCCTATATCTACACCTTAAATTTCTACAATTCCACCTTATATTTCTACCGGTCCACCTTAAATATCTAGTAATCCACCTGTAATTCCTATAATTCCACCTTAAATTTCTACAGGTCCACTTTAAATATCTAGTAATCCACCTTAAATTCCTATAACTCCACATTAAATTTCTACAGGTCCACCTTAAATATCTAGTAATCCACCTTAAATTTCTATAACTCCACCTTAAATTTCCACAAGTCCACCTTAAATTTCTATAATTCTACCTTAAATTTCCACAAGTCCACCTTAAATATCTAGTAATCCACCTTAAATTCCTATAACTCCACATTAAATTTCTACAGGTCCACCTTAAACATCTAGTAATCCACCTTAAATTTCCACAAGTCCACCTTAAATATCCACAAGTCCACCATAACTTTCTATCATTCTACCTTAAATTTCCATGAGTCCACCTTAAATTCCTATAACTCCACCTTAAATTTCTATAACTCCACCTTAAATTTCCACAAGTCAACCTTAAATTTCTATAATTCCACCTTAAATTTCCACAAGTCCACCTTAAATTTCAAAAATTCTACCATAAGTTCCTACATGTCCACCTTAAATTTCTATAATTCCACCTCAAATTTCCATAAGTCCACCTTAAATTTCCACAAGTCCGCCTTAAATTCCCACAAGTCCACCTTAAATTCCCATAGTTCCACCTTAAATTCCTATAACTCCCCCTTAAATTTTTACAAGTCCACCTTACATTTCAACAATTCCACCTTAAATTCCTATAACGCCACCTTAAATTCCCATAACTCCACCTTACATTTCAACAATTTCACCTTAAATTCCTATAACTCCACCTTAAATTCCCACAAGTCCACCTTAAATTCCAATAGTTCCACCTTAAATTCCTATGACTCCACCTTAAATTTCTACAGGTCCACCTTACATTTCAACAATTCCACCTTAAATTCCTATAACTCCACCTTAAATTTCTACAATTCCACCTTAAATTCCTTTAACTCCACCTTAAATTTCTACAATTCCACCTTGTATTTCTACCGGTCCACCTTAAATATCTAGTAATCCACCTGTAATTCCTATAATTCCACCTTAAATTTCTACAGGTCCACCTTAAATATCTAGTAATCCACCTTAAATTTCTACAGGTCCACCTTAAATATCTAGTAATCCACCTTAAATTCCTATATCTCCACCTTAAATTCCTATAACTCCACATTAAATTTCTACAGGTCCACCTTAAATATCTAGTAATCCACCTTAAATTCCTATAACTCCACCTTAAATTCCTATACTCCACCTTAAATTTCTGTAATTCCACCTTAAAAGCGCTGCTCCTGCTGTTCTTGCTGTGTGTGTGTGTGTGTGTGTGTGTGTGTGTGTGTGTGTGTGTGTGAGCGTGCGTGTGTGAGTGTGTGTACTGTTTAATGGGTGTCTGTGTGACATCACTGCTGGCAGTTAAGTTTGAATTCTCTCAACATTCCGCCATTCATTCCTATGGGGCAAAAATTCCCTGTTTGACACCGTTTTCCAGAAAACCATAAGCCAGATCGCTTAGAAAAGCACAAGCATAAATCTGCGCTATAGGACCTACGATCCGGCCGAATTTCGTGGTTCTAGCTTGAAAACTGTGGGACGAGAAACATTTTATATTTTGCGAATAGAATAATAATAATTTAAAACTAAAGAGGGGAAGTTCATGGACGAACTTCGAAGTTGGCTTGAAATCTCCCGCTAATAGTACATTTCTGTAATTCCACCTTAAAAGCATTGTGACTGCTCTTATAGTTGTGTTTTAATGTGAGTGTGTGAGTACTGTGAATTTCTGTAGTTCCACCTTAAAAGCATTGTAACTGCTGTTATAGTTGTGTTTAGTGTGAGTGTGAGTACTTTGAATTTCTGTAGTTCCACCTTAAAAGCATTGTAACTGCTGTTATAGTTGTGTTTAGTGTGAAGGTGAGTACTTTGAATTTCTGTAGTTCCACCTTAAAAGCACTGCTCCTACTCTCATAGCTGTGTGCGTGTGTGAGCGTGCGTGGGTGTCAGTTTGTGTCTTTATTGTGTAGTGGGTATGGTGTGTAGTGTCTATGTTGTGTAAGGTGTGTGGTGTGTAGGGTGTGTTGTGTAGGGTGTGTATGTTGTGTAGTGTGTGTATGTTGTGTAGTGTATGTTGTGTAGTGTGTCTATGTTGTGTAGTGTATGTTGTGTAGTGTGTCTATGTTGTGTAGTTTGTGTGTTGTGTGTATGTTGTGTAGTGTGTATGTTTTGTAGTTCATGTGTTGTGTTGTGTGTATGTTGTGTTGTGTGTATGTTGTGTAATTGTGTAGTGTTTGTGTAGTGTGTGTGTTGTGTAGGATGTGTGTGGTGTGTAGTGTGTATGTTGTGTAGTGCCTATGTTGTGTAGGTTGTGTATGTCGTGTAGTGTGTCTATTTTGTGTAGTGTGTATGTTGTGTAGGGTGTGTATGTTGTGTAGGGTGTGTATGTTGTGTAGTTTATGTGTTGTGTGTATGTTGTGTAGTTCATGTGTTCTGTTGTGTGTATGTTGTATAGTGTTTGTATGTTGTGTAGTGTGTGTATGATGTGTAGGGTGTGTATGTTGTGTATTTTGTGTATGTTGTGTAGTTTGTGTGTTGTGTATGTTGTGTAGGGTGTATATGTTGTGTAATTGTGTAGGGTGCGTTTGTAGTGTGTGTTGTGTAGGGTGTGTGGTGTGTACGGTGTGTAGTGTGTGTGTTGTGTAGGGTGTGTGTTGTGTAGGGTGTTTGTGTTGTGTAGGGCCTGTGTGTGTTGTGTAACCTGTAGGGTGTGTATGTTGTGTAGTCTCTATATTGTGTAATCTGTGTGTTGTGTAGTATGTATGTTGTGTAGCGTGTATGTTGTGTAGTGTGTGTATGTTGTGTATTGTGTATGTTGTGTAGGGTGTGTATGTTTTGTAGGGTGTGTATGTTGTGTAGTTTGTGTGTTGTGTTGTGTGTATGTTGTGTAGTTTGTGTGTATGTTGTGCAGGGTGTGTATGTTGTGTAATTGTGTAGTGTGTGTGTAGTGTGTATGTTGTGTAGTGTCTATGTTGTGTAGTGTGTGTTGTGTAATGTGTATGTTGTGTAGGGTGTGTGTTGTGTAGTGTGTATGTTGTGTAGGGTGTGTATGTTGTGTAGTGTGTCTATTTTGTGTAGGGTGTCTATTTTGTGTAGTGTGTGTTGTTTAGGGTGTGTGTGGTGTGTAGTGTGTATGTTGTGTAGTGTGTGTGCTGTGTAGTGTGTGGGTTGTGTAGTGTGTGTATGTTGTGTAGGGTTTGTATATTGTGTAGTGTGTGTATGTTGTGTAGTTTATTTTGTGTAGTTTGTGTTTTGTCTTTTGTGTATGTTATGTAGTTTGTGTGTTGTGTATGTTGTGTAGGGTGCGTATGTTGTGTAATTGTGTAGTGTGTGTGTGCTGTGTTGTGTAGTGTGTATGTTGTGTAATGTGTATGTTGTGTAGTGTGTTGTGTATTGTGTATGTTGAGTAGTTTGTATGTTATGTAGTCTCTATATTGTGTAATCTGTGTGTTGTGTAGCATGTATGTTGTGTAGTGTGTTTGTTGTGTAGTGTGTATGTTGTGTAGTGTGTATGTTATGTAGGTTGTGTATGTTGTGTAGGGTGTGTATATTGTGCAGGGTGTGTATGTTGTGTAATTGTGTAGTGTGTGTGTATTGTGTATGTTGTGTAGTGTGTGTGTTGTGGAATGTTTATGTTGTGTAGGGTGTGTTCTGTAGTGTGTATGTTGTGTAGTTTGTATTTTGTGTAGTGTGTATGTTGTGTAGGGTGTGTATGTTGTGTAGTTTGTGTGTTGTTTTGTGTGTATGTTGTGTAGTGTGTATGTTGTGTAGTTCATGTGTTGTTATGTGTATGTTGTGTAGTTTGAGTATGTTTCGTACGGTGTGTATGTTGTGTAGTGTATGTTGTGTAGGGTGTGTATATTGTAGTGTGTGTATGTTGTGTAGTGTGTGTATGTTATGTAGAGTGAATGTTGTGTAGTTTGTGTAGTGTGTGTTGTGTGTGTTGTGTAGGGTGTGTAGTTTGTGTAGTGTGTGTTGTGTGTGTTGTGTAGGGTGTGTATGTTGTGTAGTTTGTGTGTTGTGTGTATGTTGTGTAGTTTGTGTGTTGTGTGTATGTTGTGTAGTTTGTGTGTTGTGTGTATGTTGTGTAGAGTGTATGTTGTGTAGTGTGTGTGTTGTGGAATGTGTATGTTGTGTAGGGTGTGTGTTGTGTAGTGTGTATGTTGTGTAGTTTGTATTTTGTGTAGTGTGTATGTTGTGTAGGGTGTGTATGTTGGGTAGTTTGTGTGTTGTGTGTATGTTGTGTAGTGTGTATGTTGTGTAGGTCATGTGTTATGTTGCGTGTATGTTGTGTAGTTTGTGTATATTGTGTAGGGTGTATATGTTGTGTAATTGTGTAGTGTGTGTGTATTGTGTATGTTGTGTAGTGTGTGTGTTGTGGAATGTTTATGTTGTGTAGGGTGTGTTCTGTAGTGTGTATGTTGTGTAGTTTGTATTTTGTGTAGTGTGTATGTTGTGTAGGGTGTGTATGTTGTGTAGTTTGTGTGTTGTTTTGTGTGTATGTTGTGTAGGGTGTATGTTGTGTAGTTCATGTGTTGTTATGTGTATGTTGTGTAGTTTGAGTATGTTGTGTAGGGTGTGTATATTGTGTAGTGTGTGTATGTTGTGTAGTGTGTGTATGTTATGTAGAGTGAATGTTGTGTAGTTTGTGTAGTGTGTGTTGTGTGTGTTGTGTAGGGTGTGTAGTTTGTGTAGTGTGTGTTGTGTGTGTTGTGTAGGGTGTGTATGTTGTGTAGTTTGTGTGTTGTGTGTGTTGTGTAGGGTGTGTATGTTGTGTAGTTTGTGTGTTGTGTGTATGTTGTGTAGTTTGTGTGTTGTGTGTATGTTGTGTAGTTTGTGTGTTGTGTGTATGTTGTGCAGGGTGTGTATGTTGTGTAATTGTGTAGTGTGTGTGTATGTTGTGTAGAGTGTATGTTGTGTAGTGTGTGTGTTGTGGAATGTGTATGTTGTGTAGGGTGTGTGTTGTGTAGTGTGTATGTTGTGTAGTTTGTATTTTGTGTAGTGTGTATGTTGTGTAGTTTGTATTTTGTGTAGTGTGTATGTTGTGTAGGGTGTGTATGTTGGGTAGTTTGTGTGTTGTGTGTATGTTGTGTAGTGTGTATGTAGTGTAGGTCATGTGTTATGTTGCGTGTATGTTGTGTAGTGTGTGTTTGTTGTGTAGTGTGCGTATGTTGTGTAGTTTGTGTATTGTGTATGTTGAGTAGTTTGTATGTTGTGTAGTGTGTATGTTGTGTAGGGTGTGTAGGGTGTGTAGTTTGTGTGTTGTGTAGGGTGTGTATGTTTCTGTAATTGTGTAGTGTGTGTGTGTATGTTGTGTAGTGTGTGTATATGTTGGGTAGTTTGTATGTTGTGTAGTGTGTATGTTGTGTAGGTCATGTGTTATGTTGCGTGTATGTTGTGTAGTTTGTGTATGTTTTGTAGGGTGTGTATGTTGTGTAGTGTGTGTGTTGTGTAGGGTGTATGTTGTGTAGTGTGTGTATTGTGTAGTGTGTATGTTGTGTAGTGTGTTTATTGTGTAGTGTGTGTATTGTGTAGTGTGTATGTTGTGTAGGGTGTGTATGTTGTGTAGGGTGTGTATGTTGTGTAGTGTGTGTGTTGTGTAGTGTATGTATTGTGTAGTGTGTGTATTGTGTAGGGTGTGTATGTTGTGTAGGGTGTGCATGTTGTGTAGTGCGTGCATGTTGTGTATTCTGTGTATGTTGTGTAGGGTATGTTGTGTAGTGTGTGTATGTTGTGTAGTGTGTGTATGTTGTGTAGTGTGTGTGTTGTTTAGGGTGTGTATGTTTTGTAGGGTGTGTATGTTTTGTAGGGTGTGTGTTGTGTAGTGTGTATGTTGTGTATTGTGTAGGTTGTGTAGTGTGTGCATTGTGTAGTGTGTATGTTGTGTAGTTTGTGTGTTGTGTATGGTGTGTGTGTTGTGTATGTTGTGTAGGGTGTATGTTGTGTAGGGTGTATGTTGCGTAGTGTTTGTTTTGTAGGGTGGGTATCTTGTGTAGTGTGTATGATGTGTAGTTTGTGTGTTGTGTAGGGTGTGCATGTTGTGTAGGGTGTATGTTTTGTAGTGTGTGTTTTGTGTAGTGTGTATGTTGTGTAGGGTGTGTTTTGTGTAGTGTGTATGTTGTGTAGGGTTTACGTTGTGTAGTATGTGTATTGTGTAGTGTGTATGTTGTGTAGGGTGTGTATGTTGTGTAGTTTGTGTGTTGTGTAGGGTGTGTATGTTGTGTAGGGTGTGCATGTTATGTAGGGTGTGTATGTTGTGTAGTGTGTATGTTGTGTAGTTTGTGTGTTGTGTAGGGTGTGTATGTTGTGTAGTTTGTGTGTTGTGTAGGGTGTGTATGTTGTGTAGTGTGTATGTTGTGTAGTTTGTGTGTTGTGTAGTTTGTGTGTTGTGTAGGGTGTGCATGTTGTGTAGGGTGTGTATGTTGTGTAGTGTGTGCGTGTTGTGTAGTGTGTATGTTGTGTAGTTTGTGTGTTGTGTAGGGTGCATATGTTGTGTATTGTGTATGTTGTGTAGGGTGCATATGTTGTGTATTGTGCGTATGTTGTGTATTGTGTATGTTGTGTAGGGTGCGTATGTTGTGTATTGTGTATGTTGTGTATGTTGTGTAGTTTGTATGTTGTGTAGTTTGTGTGTTGTTTAGTGTGTATTGTGTAGGGAGTGTATGTTGTGTAGTTGGTGTGTTGTGTAGTGTGTGTATGTTGTGTAGGGTGTGTATGTTGTGTAGGGTGTGTATGTTGTGTAGGGTGTGCGTATGTTGTGTAGGGTGTGTATGTTGTGTAGTGTGTATGTTGTGTAGGGTGTATGTTGTGTAGTGTGTATGTTGTGTAGTGTGTGTATTGTGTAGGGTGTGTATATTGTGTAGTGTGTGTATGTTGTGTAGTGTGTATGTTGTGTGGCCTGTTTGTTGTGTAGTGTGTGTGTTGTGTAGGGTGTGTATGTTGTGTAGTGTGTATGTTGTGTAGTGTGTGTATGTTGTATGTTGTGTAGTGTGTGTATTGTGTAGTGTGTATGTTGTGTAGGGTGTGTATGTTGTGTAGTTTGTGTGTTGTGTAGTGTGTTTGTTGTGTAGTGTGTTTGTTGTGTAGTGTGTGTATGTTGTGTAGGGTGTGTATGTTGTGTAGTGTGTATGTTGTGTAGGGTGTGTATTTTGTGTAATTGTGTAGTGTGTGTGTAATGTGTATGTTGTGTAGTGTGTATGTTTTGTAGTGTGTGTGTTGTGTAATGTGTATGTTGTGTAGGGTGTGTGTTGTGTAGTGTGTATGTTGTGTAGTTTGTATGTTGTGTAGCGTGTATGTTGTGTAGTTTGTGTATGCTGTGTAGTGTGTGTGTGTTGTGTAGGGTGTGTGTGTTGTGTAGGTTATGTGTGGTGTGTAGTGTGTGTGTTGTGTAGGTTATGTGTGGTGTGTAGTGTGTGTAGGTTGTGTAGGTTGTGTGTGTTGTGTAGGGTGTGTGTGTTGTGTAGGGTATGTGTGGTGTGTAGTGTGTGTAGGTTGCATAAGGTGTGTGTGTTGTGTAGTTTGTGTGTTGTGTATTGTGTATGTTGTGTAGTGTGTGTATTGTGTAGTGTGTATGTTGTGTAGTTTGTGTTTTGTGTAGTGTGTATGTTGTGTAGGGTGTGTATGTTGTGTATTGTGTATGTTGTGTAGTGTGTGTATTGTGTAGTGTGTATGTTGTGTAGGGTGTGTATGTTGTGTAGTTTGTGTGTTGTGTAGTGTGTTTGTTGTGTAGTGTGTGTATGTTGAGTATTGTGTATGTTGTGTATGTTGTGTAGTGTGTATGTTGTGTAGGGTGTGTATGTTTTGTAGGGTGTGTATGTTGTGTAGGGTGTGTATGTTGTGTAATTGTGTAGTGTGTGTGTAATGTGTGTGTTGTGTAGTGTGTATGTTTTGTAGTGTGTGTGTTGTGTAATGTGTATGTTGTGTAGGGTGTATGTTGTGTAGTGTGTATGTTGTGTAGTTTGTGTATGCTGTGTAGTGTGTGTGTGTTGTGTAGGGTGTGTGTGTGTGTTGTGTAGGTTATGTGTGGTGTGTAGTGTGTGTAGGTTGTGTAGGTTGTGTGTGTTGTGTAGGGTGTGTGTGTTGTGTAGGGTATGTGTGGTGTGTAGTGTGTGTAGGTTGTGTAGGGTGTGTGTGTTGTGTAGTGTGTGTATGTTGTGTAGTGTGTGTGTTGTGTAGTGTGTATGTTGTGTAGTGTGTGTGTTGTGTAGAGTGTATGTTGTGTATTGTGTATGTTGTGTAGTGTGTGTATTGTGTAGTGTGTGTATTGTGTAGTGTGTATGTTGTGTAGTTTGTGTATGTTGTGTATTGTGTATGTTGTGTAGTGTGTGTATTGTGTAGTGTGTATGTTGTGTAGGGTGTGTATGTTGTGTAGTTTGTGTGTTGTGTAGTGTGTGTGTGTTGTGTAGGGTGTGTGTGTTGTGTAGGTTATGTGTGGTGTGTAGTGTGTGTAGGTTGTGTAGGTTGTGTGTGTTGTGTAGGGTATGTGTGGTGTGTAGTGTGTGTAGGTTGTGTAGGGTGTGTGTGTGTTGTGTAGTGTGTGTATGTTGTGTAGTGTGTGTGTTGTGTAGGGTGTGTGTGTGTGAGCGTGCGTGTGTGTGAGTTTGTGTGTACTGTTTAATGGGTGTCTGTGTGAGAGGTGTGCATTGTGACATCACTGCTGGCAGTTAAGTTTGAATTCTCTCAACATTCCGCCATTCATTCCTATGGGGCAAAAATTCCCTGTTTGAACGCCGTTTTCCGGAAAACCGTAGTTCGGATCGCTTAGAAAAGCACAAGCATAAATCTGCGCTATAGGACCTACGATCCCGCCGAATTTCGTGGTTCTAGCTTGAAAACTGTGGGACGAGTTAGTGATTATATTTTGCGAATAGAATAATAATAAGAAGATTATGAAGAACAGTAAGTTGGCTCTTTCAAGCCAACTTAATAAGAAGATTATGAAGAACAGTAAGTTGGCTCTTTCAACCCAACTTAATAAGAAGATTATGAAGAACAGTAAGTTGGCTCTTTCAAGCCAACTTAATAATAAGAAGATTATGAAGAACAGTAAGTTGGCTCTTTCAAGCCAACTTAGTAAGAATAATAATAAGAAGAAGAAGATTATGAAGAACAGTAAGTTGGCTCTTTCAAGCCAACTTAATAATAAGAAGAAGATTATGAAGAACAGTAAGTTGACTCTTTCAAGCCAACTTAACAAGACTAAAAGCAGAATGAAGTTGATCAGGGTTCAGATCCTTTTACTAATTAAGTTGGGCCGTTTTCAGAGACTCATTTTTCCCCTCACATACCACGTCACTGCTACTATATGCTAAAGGAATGTTTTACCTGCCATAGCTTCAGCTGACTTATTTAAACCTTGATTTTAATTGAACACTGTAATGTAAATGTGACATCACAGAGACACATCAGATTTTTACAGGTGTATTTTACTGCGTGTTTACACATTTTAAATCTGTTCCTTTAAAACAAATGGCAAAGTGCAGGTAAACTAAGGAAAAATGGGGAAAAACACATTCAGGTTATTGGTTTTCTATAAATTTTTTACATACTGGACTAAAAATGTAACCAGTAACTGCCCACATCACACTGTGCCTAAAAAGAAAAAATAATAATAATTGATAACCACAAACAATGCACTGATTATCATAAACAATTACTGATTTTATTGTAACTCACTATTAACTATGGGAATGCTATTTCAAGTATTTCAACGAATATTTTAAGGAATCTAAGAAAAACTGCTTGCAAGACAAATTACCTTACTTTAAAGAAGTACAGTGACCTCCACGATTTTACTGTTCTTTTTGCTCCTGTTTACCAGGGTGGCAATATATGCGGGGGGGCACTGCATATTCATTATTACATACTTTCAATTTACACTAAGTAAATGTTTTAGGAATATGATAACGTTCTTGTTCGTGTTTTTTTTCTTATTAATTCATCACCATATTCACTTATTTTTGTTCATTTAACTACACTCACTTCCTACATATTCAGGATACTTTCTCCAGGATTTGAATCTATAATCTTTGTTAATGTAATTTTAAATTCTGAACATGAACACCATATATACAAACATTGTATCTCTGCTAGGAATACGTACGTGTGTGTGTGTGTGTGTGTGTGTGTGTGTGTGTGTGTGTGTGTGTGTGTGTGTGTGAGAGTGTGAGAGAGAGAGAGAGAGAGAGAGAGAGAGAGAGAGAGAGAGAGAGAGAGAGCGCAAGAAGGAAATATAAAAAGAGATGCTTATATATACTAACCCTTTAGCTGAAATTTGGAGGCATATCTCTAAACATTTTGCCACTGTGACTTGTCATAGCCTGATGGTTATGATCCCGAAGACAGAAAACTGTATATACTTTCCCATTTCTTTTCCATGGCTACTGAAAAAGATAGAACTAGAAAAGAGTCAATTAGGCAAAGAACAATTTAAAAAAGCACTGATAACACCATAATATTATCATATATTGATGTTATTTATAGTATTGACGGCAGGATGACAGCTCAACTAACCGTGTCGGTGAGGCTAACTTAAAACTTCTGCTGTGTTTCACGGAGACGTGGCTTAGCAGCAATACTCCGGATGTTGAAGCTACCTGGATTCACCTTGTTGAGAGCGGACAGGGCCGTGAAGCGGAGCAGCAAGTGCAAAGGTTGGGGGATCGCACTGTTCATTAACACCAGATGGTGCAACCCTGGACATGTAAACGTGAAGGAGATTAACTGTTTATGGGACATCAAACTGCTGGTGGTGAGCCTCCGACTGTATTACATGCCTTCAGAGTTCACAGACGCCATTGTTACCTGTGTTTATATTCCTCCACGGCTGGACACGCAGGGGGGGGGCGTGTGACATTATTCACTCCAGCATTGCGGCGCTACAGACACAACACCCTAATGCTTTCTTTGTGATTTCTGGTGACTTCAATTATGTCATACTGGACTACAATTTCCCTGCTTTTCACCACTACCGCCATTAGGGAAATCGGATCACAATCTGGTTCTTCTAAAGCCTCAGTACAAACTACTGGTGCTGAGGCAGCCCACAACACGCTCATTCAGAGTCTGGTCTGTTGAGACAGAAGAAGCCCTCAAGGACTGCTTTGAGACAACTGACTGTAGTGTGCTACCTCACCCACATGGAGAGGACATTGAGGGGGAGACACACTGCACAATGGACTACTTGAACTTCTGTATGAACCTTGCTGTTCCCAAAAAGACTCCACAATGCTTTCCAAATAACAAGCCCTGGATTACCAGCAATGTCAAGAACCTCCTCAACCAAAAGAAGAGGGCCTTTAGAGAGAACAACTGGACAGTATTAAAGTGCATACAGCTTGAACTCAAGGTTTAACTTAAGAGGCCAAGGAGTCCTACAGGAAGAAAGTGTTGAAAAAAAGCTGCAGGAAAATAGCATTAAGGAGATCTGGATGTGATGAAAACCAAAATAGCAGTGGCAGCTCAGTAGAGGGAGGTGTGGCAAAACCAGGGCAAACCAGTTTAACAACTTCTATAGCAGCTTTGATTGTTCTGCTACTGCTGCCCCCTTCTCCTGCAGCAGCAATCACCTCATCAGCATCAGCACCCCCGGCAGATCGACCATCACCCTCACCTCCACCACCATCATTGCCACAATCAGCCGGTATAAACACCCACTCCCACAGTCCCCCCCCCCACATGCACCGCAGACCAAGTCAGGAGAGAGCTGAAGAGACCTCCCGAAGCTGTAGGAAATGGAGGTGGATTCAAATCTGAATGAGGAGGTTGTATACCCTTCAGCTGATGGGCTGCAGGTGAGAGGGGGTGAGTACGCCCCGTGGGCGCTGAGGGGTGGCGCTTGCATAACCATAGACTGTATATATTTATATGGGGTTCAAAATATAGAATTTTACAACTTTATGGATGAACAGTACATTGTAACAGTTTTGGGGATAATTAACTATCATTACATTACAATCATTACGTTCTAGCTATGTTTTACTATGTATTTTACTAAACTTTGGCTGTAAAATTAAAAAGGACATATAAATAATGTGATTATTAAATCACATGGCTAATATTAAACTATACATAGATATTTAAAAGAATGTAAGTAATTTACTTGGCTTGAATCCCCAAAAAAACAACCAATAGGAAACACACACCAGTGTATCTTTTGTGTCAGTCCCAAGCCCCGGGTAAATGGTGAGGGTTTGCCAAAACTAATCTGTTCATCTTGGTGACACCATAAGAGTGAAGGAAGGAGTACACAAGTAGACTAAATTCTGTGTTGAAGAGGATACCTGAAGGAGTTTGGGGACTGTAAGGCTCCTCAACGGAGGTTCCTGCTGCCAAGTCATCCTTCTACAAGGAGAAACTGGATGCATCAGCATCTGATCCACGCAAGCTCTTCAGTATTTTCTCCTCTTTTCATAAACCCCCCTCTCCCCCACCACCCTCTTGCCTTACCCCAGAGGATTTTGTCACCTTCTCAGCTCAGATGTCTGCAACTACCGACTGGTATCACTCCTTTCTTTCTGAGCTGCTGTTCATCCCTGGAACTACAGGTCCTCAGCAGGATCTTGTCATCTTTTTTGAGAACTCTTTGATTGTTCCTGTCTAAAGATGCAAGAAACCTTGGGATGACTCTGGATGACCAGTTATTATTCTCAGCCCATATTACGAACCTGACTCGGTCATGCAGATACATTCTCCACAATATCAGACGCATCCGACCCTTTCTCTCTCAGGAGGCCTCCCAGGTGCTCGTCCAGTTTCTTGTCATTTTAAGGCTCGACTACTGCAACTCGCTCCTGCCTGGTCTTCCTCTGCAGGCCATCAGGCCCTTGCAACTGATCCAGAGTGCAGCAGCACGGCTCGTCTTTAATCTTCCCAGGTACACTCATGTCACTCTGCTGCGCTCCCTTCACTGGCTTCCTGTAGCTGCTCGCATTCAGTTTAAAGTTCTGATGCTTGCCTACAAAGCCAAGAACGGACCAGCTCCTCTTTACTTTATGGCAATGGTCAAAAGTCGATCCGCACCTTGGGCCCTTCGCGCTTCAAGTGCGGCTCGGTTTGACCCGCCCTTACTCAAGATTCATGGAAGACACGCGGCAAGACGCTTCTTTGTCCTGGTACCCAGATGGTGGAACGAACGTCCACTGGCTGTCCGAACAGCGAACTTCCCCGCGGTCTTCAAACGCAGACTGAAGACTTATCTCTTTGTAAAGCACTTATAAACACTAATCTACTAAACTATTGTTATAAACTGTAATTGCACTTTATCTTCTAGGAACACTGGCTAAGTTTTGCATTTGTACTGTATGTAGTCTTGTATTTATTCTCTTCTCTGTAGGTGTTCCAGTCTTACTAGGTATTGCATTGTGTCTAATCTTATATTTTGTTGTCTTCTTTCTTTTGTACTAGATAGAGATACATACTCTAACGGAACACTAAGCACTTTTGTAAGTCGCTCTGGATAAGAGCGTCTGCTAAATGCCGTAAATGTAAACGTCAAAGAGAGCGTGGCCAGACAGCACCGGATGGTGGTGTGTGGAATGACTGTTGTGAAGAAAAGAAAAAGAGTTCAATCAAAGAAGAAGAGCAAATGGCTGAAAAGAAGAATGTAGTAAAGAGTTCAGAGAGAAGCTGTTAAAGGCTCTGGGTGGTAAGAAAAGGCTTCCAGATGACTGGGCTACTACAGCGATTGTGATTAGAGAGACAGGTACTTAGGTCTTTAGTGTGTCATCCAGACAGAGAAAATATGATAAGGAAATCTGGTGGTGGAATAGTGAAGTGCAGGAAGCTATTCAGAGGAAGAGGTCAGCCAAGAAGAAATGGGACAATGACAGCACTGAAGAGTAACAGAGAACCATGTTAGACTGCTACAGGACATGCATGACAGTAGTGAGATGTGCTGTAAGAGTGACAGCATCAGGGATTGGCTCTGAGCCCCTTCTTGTTTGCGCTGGTGATGGACCGACTAACAGATGAGGTCAGGCAGGAATCCCATGGACTATGATGTTTGCAGATGATATTGTGATCTGTGGTGAGAACAGGGAACAGGTGGAAGACTATCTGGAAAGGTGGAGATATGCACTTGAAAGAAGAGAAACGAAAGTCGTAGCAAGACAGAGTACATGTGAGTGAATGGGAGGGAGACAGGTGGAATGCTGTGGTAAAGAGGTCAAGAAGAGAGTCCAGGCAGGATGAGTGGAAATTTTTAAGAGTAATTTGTGACAAAGGGGTGGCAACAAAGGTCAAAGGAAAAGTTTACAACACAGTGGTGAGACCAGCTATGTTGTATGGTTTTGGAGACAGTGACAGGAGCATAAACATGAAGTGGAAGAGGTGCAGTACAGGTTAAATACCTAGGAAATAAAAGTTAGAGAGGCCAGGCTAAGGTGATTTGGACATGTCCAGAGGAAGGACAGCGGGTATATTGGTAGGATGTTAGAAATGCAACTACCAGGAAAAACACACAAGGATGGCAAAAGAGGAGATATATGAATGCAGGACAGAGTGAGATTGAGGATGATGATGATGATGATGATGATGATGATTCGCTGTGGCGACCACTGAAAAGACTTGGCTTGTATCCAAAGGCTAAACTTAGATAGAGACTTTAACAATGTAACTTTGGACATTGAAAGGTGTTGATGGCAAGCCAAACCACTTTTGTCAAGTTTTGGAGGACATCACAATCACTAATACTATACATACTGGAATAGTTTTTTGATATGTTATGGTTAGGATTATAAATTGTTTTATTAATAAATGCTGAAAAATAGCATGCAACGAAAAGAATATGGTAATACATATGGTATTAGATGTTTAACAATAAGTAATGGGGCTTATACAGAATATACAAAAATACAGAATATAATAAAAAGAATTTTAGCTATTCACAAAAATCAAGAAAAGAATCTGAGGCATGATACATAACTTGAATGTATATAAAGTGAGCTAAATGACATTTATAAATAGAAAGCTAAAGGTGCTTTTGTGTATTCCAGACAGAGATGGACTTCTTTGATCCTGAGAAAAGTGCAAAATAGCTATAATAAAAATAATAATTAATAATAAGACTGGGATAAACCTTGTGTTGATAATAATATAGTTTTGTCATTGTAGGATCTATGCAATCAATCATTCTATTAGTAATTATTTAGCTTAATAGGAAGCCATAATTGCAAATGGAATTTAAAATAGTTAACTATTTTAGCAGGTTCTGGGAATTTATTAAGGATATGTTACCATCTAGTGTGAAACAAGAGATTATTCTAAAACCTAACGAGGACATACATTTCATTTTTTGATTTTCACATCACATTTTTAATCTGGGTCAATCTTCTGTTAATATAGTTAAAACTTTATATACTGGTAATAAATAGATTTTGGGATGGTTTTAGTCATATCAAAATGTCACAATTAGTTAATGATTTGCATTATTTCATTATAAAAAACTTAAAACATGAAGCCCTTAATGTAACTGGACTTTCGACACTGCTCCCCCAGCTGGGCTCTGCGTTGTGATTAGGTGTTAATGAAGGGACCAGAAAGCTGCTGACACGGTTTTATTGTCAGGTTCAGACAGCAGCTCAGCATATTTTCAAAAAAGCACATAACACTGTCAAATAAACTTAGTGTTCCCCTTTTCTAGCTTACACCTCAGGTAACATTCAGTTTTCTTCATTTTTTAAAAATGTCTGAACTCCATGACATTCACAGCTTTCTGACAAAGTAGCATTGCGACTAGCCACACACCACACTGTTTTAGCTTGCACATACAAAAATAAGTACTAATTTGGAAAACTAACTAAACATAACATGCCATCCAGTGGAAATCCATCCAAAACAACGATGAATGTAAAAATAGATTAATTAGGATTAATCACAGAGCACTGTCATAACGCCTCACGTACCGCATCTACTGCCACCTTGTAACCCAAACTAGTAAAACCACTTTACACCAACATAATGCATTTCTTTTCAAACCTAAATCTTACATCTGAGCCCCTGTCAACAGTATTAAGAGGCCATGAGCAGGAAAGAAGTGTTGGGTTTCATTTCAAATAAAGATGCATATATGCAGGTAAGTCCAAGTACTCTCAGTCATGACTACCCAGTGAATAAAATATTTACACATTAACTGCAATGTGAAGCTTTGAAAACAAGTGGCCAGAACTAGTTCTCAGAATGACCCTTTTAGCTTAGACCCTTACTCTTACACCCTTACACTAGGAGCAGCTCTAAAACATGTATTAGAGATTACAGTTAGTGAGAACCCTAACCCTCTATAGTCTTATTTGCTATCTGCTAAAGTAAGCCTACTAAAGCAAGCACAGATTTTTGAAAAGTTGTGCTGCCTTTAAGATAAATCTGTTCTTGTTTATGATAAAATGAGATTAATGCGCCTTTTACCTAGAACAACTGTTGAAAATACTCTTGACAGAGCCCAGACATTACTGTTGGAATGCCTTTACTTTATCAAGGTAAACTTCTGCCTAACTGTGATTGGTTCTTTGGCTAGTTTGACGTAAAACAGGTCAAATTTTGTCTCACCCACCTTAGATCCAAAAGAATAAAAAAAACTACAGAAAAAAATCATTTGAAAAATCTTGCCAAAGGAAAAAACAACATCATTTGTTCTCAGCCAGTTCATAGCAAGTTCACAGAAGATTTTTATTTAAAGAATTATATGATTTCTGTCAACTGAGTTTATACAGTAGATTAGATGTACAACAATAATATAATAAAGCAGCTACATAAATCTCTCATAAATCTATTCCATTAACAACATATTAGTGGTCACCTAAACAAAGGGAAAACAGCTGTTTGGATTGGATTCTTAATAAAATCAAAGTGCTCATTTATTAAATATTGCACAGATGTTGCCCTGTCAATGATACTCAGTTAGTACTTTTAAGACATGTGTCACGCATGTGCTTTAGTAAAGGGACTACAGAATCCAAGCTTCAGTTAACGTGTTTTTTTGCACCAAAAATCAAGTATCCAAGCATTAAAAACTTCAGCATCCACAGACACCCACGATCCACAAAGTCCAAAAAGCAAACAGTATATAGGCAACGTTCACATCAGCAACTTAGTGTTTAAACGGTCAGCAAAAAGTAGGCTTCCCCCATCACCCACTCACTACTTACTCTCACCTAGCAAGTGAACAAGTGATATTACAAATCATTTCCGCCACCAACACCACGTGACCCAGATAGTGCATGTCATTACCCAGGTGTGCACAAAACCTAAACTCAAGCCTACGCCTGTCTGCAACATTCCGGCCCTTAATTATTACATCACCACACAGTAATAATTATACATCAAACACCATAATACAAGACACACAACCTCACAAATTCTCAATAAACAATACAATGTACTGGGGTCACGTGATGCTGTCGACCTGAGCAGACGTGAACGCCGGAGCTCCCCAAGTATTTTGCTGATTACGTATATAATAGCACTGTCATAGGACTTTTGTTCCATTTTTTCGGCATCGGATATCTTGTTAACTAACCCTAGATATCAGTTAAGTTTTTTGCTGAGTGGTTTCCTCAGGCGCCGGGTTCTGAGAGTTTTTCTAGCGTGTTGGAGATTGAAAGGGCGCACCGTACTTCAGGACCTCGACCGGCTGCGGGTGATCCACCGAGACCGGTTCTGGTCAGATTTCTACGCTACCAAGACCGAGACAAAGTGTTGAAAAGAGCTAGAGAGATGAGAGGCCTCACTGTCGAAGGGAGGAGAGTAAGCATCTACCCCGATATGAGCGCGGATCTTGTAAAACAACGCAAACAGATGGTTCCAGTTCTAAAGGCTGCAAAGCAGAAGAATTTCTCCTGTTTCCTCGTTTACTCGTCGAGACTCAAACTTCTCTCCAAGAATGGAGCCATGCGTCTGTTTGATTCACCTGAAGAAGCGCTGAGATTTGTAGAGGCGGAGTCTTGTCTGTGATGCTGCGGGCCTTCTTGGCCTCTCCGCTGATTAAGGTTTATTTTAGCTAATCGGGTGGGCTGCGGAGCAGTTCCGACGTTAACTTTCAAGATTTGGTCAAATTCTTTGGGCGGACTTGTTTGTTTGTTTGTTTTACCTCACAGATGCCCATTTTAAGTGAATTTTTGCATATAATTTTCTACTTGGAGGTGATCTAGTTTTCTCCGTTTACTCAGTCTGTATACTTGTGAGGTTGGGACATTAATGCAGTGCTATTTGAGTTCTAAAGTACTTTGGGGAGCCTGGGGCTAAAGTGTCTACATCACGAAGAAGAATAAGCTTCTACGGTTCCCCAAGTTAAGTTTCCACTGGTTGTTGAGCTTTTTTTTTCGACAACTAATTAACGTGGTGTTTTTTGTTCCTTTTGTTTTATCTGCCTTTACATTTTTGTTTTTGAGCCTATGTGAAGTATTCATTTCTGAGAATGGGTTTAGAATTGGTCGGTCTGGTTGCAGAACAATTTTTATTTTTTTCTTAATTTTACATGATTAAGTTTGTAACGTTTAATGTTACGGGCTTCCATAACCCAGTCAAAAGAAAACGTGTATACTCGTATCTTAAGAAATTGAAAGCAGATATCGTATTCTTACAGGAAACGCATTTAAATGAACTAGAACATGCTAAATTGAGGAGAGAATGGGTAGGGCAAGTTTATGCTTCCTCATATAATACTAAGTCTAGAGGGACAGCCATCTTAATCAACAAAAATATCCTGTTTGTTGTCTCAAGTTCTTTTGTAGATCCAGGAGGTAGATATGTCTTGTTACAAGGGCAAATGTATGCTGAACAGTGGAATTTACTAAATATATATGCACCGAATATAGACGACCATTTATTTATGCAGAAGGTTTTTCTTCAGATCTCACAAACTCAAGGTGCCCTATTGATAGGGGGAGATTTTAATTTTTGTTTAGACCCATTGTTGGATAGATCCTCTGTTAATCCAATTCCCCTATGCAAAGCAGCTAAACATACACTGGCCTTTATGAAAGAACTTAGTTTGTTTAAGGTGTGGAGGAGGAGTCACCCCAAAGAAAAGGAATACTTTTTTTTTTATTCTAATCCACACGGTACATTTACCCGTATTGATTACTTTCTGCTATCCTCTCAGTTGTTCCATAGAGTGTTGGAGGTTGAATACCTTCCTAGATTGTTAAGTGATCTTTCCCCTTTGGTATTGACATTGTCTGCCCAGGATAAGGGAAGAGGGGTATACCGATGGAGGCTTAATCCCATCCTTCTCAGAAACAGAAATTTTTGTGTGTTTTTGAGGGAACAAATTAATTTCTTTATTTTAACAAACAAACCATCTTGTACCAATAGTTTTATTTTGTGGGAAGCTTTAAAAGCTTACCTTAGGGGCCAGTGTATCACCTATACTAAAGGGTTGAAAAAGGAACATGATTTAGAATTAAACATGCTGGAATCTAAAATTACTATATGTGAAAAATTGCATCAAAAGACTCCCACAAAAGAACTCTACAAAGAGTTGCTACAAATTAAACTAAAATATAATTCATTAAATACATACCAGGCTGAGCGAGACATTACTAGATCCAAACAACGTTTCTATGAACTAGGGGAAAAAAAACACACAAGGTTCTGTGGCCTGTTAGTTAAAGACGACTCAGACCTCCCAAACAATTAATGCAATCGATGTAGGTGGTGCAGTGACTTATAATCCTGTTGATATTAACAATGCCTTTAAAAACTATTATATGGACCTATACACCTCTCACTCAACTAATGATATGGTAGAAATAAATACATTTCTCTCTTCAGTTGAACTTCCTAGACTGGATGAACAGGCTCGAGGGGCTTGGATCAGCCCTTTTCTATTTTTGAATTAAAAGCAGCCATTCAGTCCTTACCAACCAATAAATCTCCAGGAGAGGATGGATTTCCTACAGAATTTTATAAAGAATTTAAAGATCTTTTAGTTCCACTTCTCCTGGAGGTTTTAAATCAAGCAAGAGAGAAGGGGGCTTTTCCTGACTCCTTCTCAAATGCAATCATTTCAGTTATTCATAAAAAGGGCAAGAATCCACTTCACTGCGCTTCCTATAGACCAATATCAATACTTAATACGGATTACAAACTGGTCACTAAAATGATATCTAAAAGACTGGAGAACTTTCTTCCCCAGTTAATCAATCAGGATCAGACAGGCTTTATACCTAAACGTTTGTCCTCAAATAATATAAGGAGATTTCTAAATATTATTTATTTTGCTAAATCAAATAAAATACCCGGAGTAGCATTGTCACTAGATGCCGAAAAGGCTTTCGACAGGGTCGAGTGGTTATATTTGTTCAGTGTTCTGGAGAAGTTCGGATTTGGTGATGTCTTTATCGACTTGATTCGCGCACTTTATAGATCCCCTAAAGCAAAGATTGTTACAAATGGTGTCTCTTCTACTTACTTTAACACCTTTAGAGGATGCAGACAGGGCTGTCCGGTTAGCCCGGCCCTCTTTGTTTTAGCTATTGAACCGCTGGCTGAGGCTATTAGGAAAAACACTTCTATTCACGGATTTCAAATAGGCCCACATATCCATAAAATTTCACTATTCGCTGACGACATTTTACTATTTTTAACTAACCCTGTAAGTTCCTTGTCTAACTTAGTAGAACTCCTGAATTCATATAGTTTGTTCAGTGGTTATAAAATTAACTCGGATAAGTCTGAATTTAATTATAACTCAATTGGCCGCAAATTCCCTTTTAGATGTACTACCACTGGTATTAGATATTTGGGTATAAATATAAATAGTAATTTAGGGAGTTTATTTAAATTAAATTTTGACCCTCTTTTGGCAAAGGTCACTGTTGATGTTGATAGATGGATGGACCTCCCCCTCTTGCTACTGGGCAGAATAAATGTTGTTAAAATGAATATTTTGCCCAAATTCCTTTATTTATTCCAATCTCTGCCTATACGAATACCAAAATCATTTTTCTCTTCAGTTAATAGATTAATAAGATGTTTTTTATGGCGAGGTAAAACTCCTAGGATTAGTCTAGATAAATTTATGCTGGATTTTGAACAAGGGGGGTTAAGACTTCCAGATTTCGAAAAGTATTATTGGGCAGCACAGGCCAGATTTTTAATTCAGATTTTACATAGCGATTCTAAACCCTCTTGGGTGAGCATTGAAGAAACTGTTCTTGGGGTTGATTCCTTCTCTCACTTGGTGTACAAATGGAATTCGAATTCAATTAAATTAGCAACAGATAACCCTCTTATTATTCACTTAATACATTCTTGGGGGAAGATTCAAGATTCTCTTGGGCACAAGGGGTTCCTGTCCCCAAAAACTCCCTTATGGGGCAACAATCTATTTCCAGTGTACCTACAAAATATACTTGCTAAGGACTGGTTTGGCAAAAGAATTATTTGTTTGGAACATTGTTATAAAGATGGAATTTTTATGTCCTTTCCCCAGTTTAAACAAGAATATGGGATTAATAACAAAGATTTCTTTTATTATTTTCAACTTCGGGATCTTATTAGAGTAAATGGCCCTTCTCAATGGCTCCTGCCAACCTTGTCAGCTTTTGAATCTATATGTTATTCTGAAAATCCACTCACTGGGGTAATTTCAAAGGTATACACATCCTTATTATCTAATAAGTCAATACGCAATCCAGATGGATCTAAAATTAAATGGAAAAAAGATCTGGGTTTGTCTATAGATCCAAATAGGTGGGGAGAGTTATGCAGAGATGGTGTTACTTGTACTATAAGTTCAAGACACAGAATGATCCAATTTAATTTTCTACACCAACTTTATTATACTCCAACTAAACTGAATAATTTTAATTCAAATATTTCTCCACTTTGTTTTAGATGTGGCCTCACTGATGGTACTTTTCTACACTGTACATGGTCATGCCCTAAAGTATATGACTTTTGGCAGAGAATATGCAACACTTTATCTGAGATTCATGATGCCCCTTTTTCATTAGATCCAGAGGTTTGCCTATTAGGTAATTTCACTAATTTTAATTTGAAAAGTGGTTGTGCTAAACAGCTCACTGAAATTCTTTTGATAACAGCGAAAATTTGTGTTGCCCGTACCTGGAAAAGTGAGACCAATATTCCTTTTCAAATGTGGATCTCTGAAATTAATCAGTGTATACCCCTAGAAAAGATTACATACTGTTTGAGAAATAAATTGGAAACATTTTATAAGGTGTGGCAGCCCTTCTTTGACTATATTGAAAGGAAATCTTTTGACAAGATCGACTAATTTTTTTTTTTTTTTGAATTTCACATGTATTTATATTTGTTGATTGTACATAAGGCTCATTACCTTTTTTTTCTTCTCTATATTTTGTTTTTTATCATTATTTTTTTTTCTTTGTTGTATTTGTGTCATGTTTAAAAGCAAACTAAATAAAATATTAAAAAAAAAAAATAATAAAAAAATTTAAAAAAAAACACAATACAATGTACTCAAAGTCCATCCAAATTATTTTCTCTTTTCTTCTCAGTCAGTCATAGGCCAGAGGTTACCAGCACTTAGCCTAGATATCAAGTTAGTCTGTGACGTACGTCTGTAGTGTTTAGCATCAAGTCATAGTGTAGTTGCGTCAAGTTGGTTCCAAGATGCCATGAGTCAGAGGTCTCCTGAAGAAGGTATATTTTTGTGACCGGTCTGCACAGATGGCTGGCTGAGGTCTTAATCCTGACCTGACATTTAAGTCTTTTCTGTCTGGTACAGCTGCTGCCCCAAATCTTTAATTGGCACTCTTTGTGCATATCCCCTGGATAAGAGATCTTCCATGAAAGCAGTGTAGGTCCATGAAAATCTTTATTTCTGCTGAACTTTCTCTTCAAGTTTAAGGCATATTGTTTCACAATCGCACGGTTGTCAGGCATTCTTGTTGCGGGGCAATGTTGTAGTGCCCATTGTTCAGAGTCACGGTCTCACTAGCCATCTTCAAAAACTTGGAATCTTCCCTTGATAGCCCCAGCGGCTTATCCTGGCTGCTCTCAGGGATGTCCATCTTAACTTGCTGTTTCCATAACTTGTCAAGCGTAACAGCAGAAATTCTGTTAGTGGTGACTGTTAATGGACATCCTGAACTTACACCGCATTTCCTGCCAAGTGGCCCATTTACTGTCCAACCAAGCAAATTCTTAATGGCAAAAGGTCCATCACCTACACTCCGGACACTCCAGAGGATCCAATGCTCTGGGCATGTTCATGCCGATCAAAAACTCCACTTGCACCTCAATTTCTGGCAGATAAAACGTGCTTCAAGTGTGGCCAGTCATCCAGGTCTTGTTGTCTTGAGATGTTACACAGATTAACAGGCATTCTATGTTGAGTAAAAAGGGCAGGCATTTCACAGTAAACATCACTATCCAAGCCAGCAACTTCCAGTTTAGTCACAATTAAACTGTACACCACTTTCTCTTGTCCCATAGTGCGCAAGAGAATCTTGGTTTTCCTCCCAGCAAGATTCAGTTTGCCCAGGAGGCCCACCGTACAAAACGAAGCTGAACTCCCCTGGTCCAAGAAGGCATATGTTTCCACTGTTCTTTGGCTTTTCTTTGATTTTACTTTAACTGGTACAATGGCAAGCTTACAGTCTTGTCCACCGGCCCCAGTAAGACCACTAATCTGGACTGTAACAGGAATGTTATCTGCTTCCGTGTCAGATTTGACCTCTTTCTTCTCCTTGTAATGGATAAGAAGGATACTTGTCTGAAATCACATTTTACATGAAAGGTGTTTTCTACATTCTTTGCTGATGTGCCCAGGACACAAACAACCAAAGCAGATGCCATTTCTTTTAAGAAAGGAAATCTTTACATGATGAGGTTTATCATCAAGCAGAGAGCATGACTCGTGCATATGTCAACCCTTGCAAATCTTCACAAAAGTGTGAGCCTCTCTTGAGCCTCTGTTTGATTTTTTTCATGTTCAGTGCAGAGAGGCCATGAACGTCTTCCATCGTATTACAGCTCCCAGGTAAGAACAGAGAGCATGCCTGAAGAGCTTTTCCATCCTCTGATCTGATTGAATCAGAATCTGAATCAGACTTTATTTGCCAAGTATGCTCACACATGCAAGGAATTAGTTTTTGGTTACAGCAGCTCACAGTGCATGATAACTGACATTACAGAAGTAACAAACACACCCAACCTAACCATGCTCCTA
The DNA here is from genome assembly GCA_021613375.1 of Megaleporinus macrocephalus. Lineage (NCBI taxonomy): Eukaryota > Metazoa > Chordata > Actinopteri > Characiformes > Anostomidae > Megaleporinus > Megaleporinus macrocephalus. Next base: position 21,332,816 of record CM038710.1, read on the forward strand.
CACGCACACACACACACCTGTAAACTTAACATGTGCAGAGTTGTATATTTAAAGTGCTAAGTGCAGCAGTAAAGGACAGTGCAGACTGAATTAAATAGATATAAATATGAACAACAGGAGAGTCACTGGTTGAAACTGTGGTCCAGAGTGTTCTGAGACACTATCAGTTAAATAAAAGTGCAGTACAGAGAAAGAAGAGTGAGAGAACATCTGGACATGGATGTATGTACGTAGTAAACTGTACAGAGAAAGAAGAGTGAGAGAACATCTGGATATGGATGTATGTGGTAGACTGTATCCAGAACGTAGTATTACTAAATGTTCAGCTGTTCATGAGTGTGATGGTGTGTGGGAAGAAGCTTCTCTGAAGTCTGGAGGTCTTGATTCTCAACTGGCTGAAACGCAGACCTGAGGGAAGATACTGGAATAGGTTGTGATGGATCACGGACGATGTTCTCTGCCCGCTTCCTGGTTCTGGCCGTGTGCAGGTCCAATAGGGAGGGTAACTTCACACCGATGGTTCTCTCTGCAGACCTGAAGATGCGCTGCAGTCTGTGGGTGTCATGTCTGGTGGCTAAGCTGCCCCACACTGATTGATGCGGTGAGGACAGATTCTATGGTGGCAGTGTAGAACTATACCATCAGCTCCTTGGGCAGGTTGAACTTCCTCAGCTGACACAGGAAATACAGCCTCTGCTGAGCTCTCTTGATGATGGTGCTGATGTTGCAGTCCCATTTCAAGTCCTTGGAGATTATTGTGCCCAAGAACTTGTAGGAGTCCACAGCCATTACAGTACTGTTGAGGATGGTGAGTGCTGGAAGGGTTGGAGGGCTTCTCCTGAAGTTCACTCTCCTCTCCACTGTCTTGGCAGTGTTCAGCTCCAAGTTGTTGTGATTGCTCCAGAGGACCACCTGCTCCACAACCTGTCTGTAGGCAGACTTGTCACTGTCTTGGATGAGACCAATGACTGAAATCATCTGCAAACATCAGGATTTTGACAAAGGGGTCCGTGGAGGTACACCAATTTGTGGAGAGTGAGAGGAGCAGCTGGGAGAGAACACAGCCTTGTGGAGCTGTGCTGATGGTCCTGGTTTCTGAGGTGATCTTTCCCAGCCTTACCTGCTGCTCTCTGGTGTAGGCTGGCACACTGAGGTGGGTCAGTTTGGTGAGTAGATGTCCAGGGATGATTGTGTTGATGGCAGAGCTGAAGTCCAAGAACAGAATTCTTGCATATGTACTTGGACGGTCGAGGTGCTGGAGGATGTGGTGAAGTCCCATGTTCACTGCATCGTCCACAGACCGGTTGGCCCGATATGTGAACTGCAGTGGGTCTAGTTGGGGGTTTGTGATCTCCTTCAGGTGGGTGAGAACCAGCTTCTCGAAGGATTTCATGACCACAGAGGTCTGTGTGACAGGTCTGTAGTCGTTCAGTCCTGAGTTGTTTGGCTTTTTGGGGATAGGAATTATTGTGGAGCGCTTAAAGCACACTGGTACGACACATTGCTCCAGTGATTTATTGAAGATCTTGGTGAAGACAGGAGCAAGCTGGTCTGCACAGCTCCTCGAGCAGGAGGGTGACACTCCGTCCGAGCCTGGTGCCTTCCTCACTCTTTGATTTTGAAGAGTCGGTACACGTCTGCTTCACAGATCTTCAGGGCAGGCTGAATGGGTGGCTGAGAGTCAGAAGGGTATGAAGTGGTGTTGTATTGTTCAGTGGGGCTAGGCTTTTTTTAAACCTAAAGTAGAATGTATTTAGGCTGACGACCCCTCATTGTCAGGTGGGGGGGTCGTTTGTAGCCTGAGAGATTGTGTAGACATTTCCAGACGGCTGAAGTCTCATTTGTGGACATCAGCCTGCTTAGCTTGGCGGAGTAGCTCTTCTTTGCAGCTCTGATCTCTCTGTTCAGTGTGTTCCTAGCCTTGTTGTAAAGCGCCCGGTCCCCACTCCTAAATGCGTTCTCCTTGGACTGCTGCAGGTGCTTCAGTTTGGCGTTAAACCAGGGCTTGTCATTATTATATCTAATGCAAGGCCTGGTCGGAAGACAGATGTCCTCACAGAAGCTGATGTAGGACGTCACTGTATCAGTATATTCATCCAGACCGCTTGCAGAGTCCTCAAACACACATCAGTCTGTTAACTCCATACAGTCCTGAAGCCTCTCTTTAGCCTCACTGGTCCACTTCTTCACAGTACTGACCTCAGGCTTGGCTTACTTGAGCTTCTGTCTGTAGGTTGGGAGAAGATGGACCATAGAGTGGTCAAATAGGCCCAGAGCGGCTCGGGGAACAGAGGTATATGCACTCTTTAATACAGTGTAGCGGTGATGTAGAATATTACTCTCCCTGGTGGGGCAGGTAACATGCTGTCTGTATTTGGGCAGCTCACTGGTGAGTTGATGGCCATGAGTGGACTTTATTCAAATAAGTGACTGTAATCACATGTTCATTTCCAAAATTATCATAAAACAGATTCTTTGCTTTCACATATCCAGCACCATCAAACATATGTTGACAGCTCTTACAAGTTCATTGGGCTGCCCCCTAGTGTACTGTGCAAGGTAATGCAGGCGATCATCAGCATTGGTGGTTTTGGCTTCAATGACCTGTTCTAATGAACGCATGAAGGCATGGACGTGCAGAGGATTGCCATCAAAAACTGTAATTTCTCTTTTAGGTAATGATGAAAGACCTTGTTGATAGACCAACCTACTAGTTAATTTACTTTGTTTTTCCATAATGGACAGCAGATTTCCACTGGTTGCTGGGCAAGCTGCTTGCTGCAATGGCAAACATGGAATTGTTCTACATGGTCTGGAAGGATCCGAAGGCCGCATGAGGAGAGGTGCAGACTTATTCCTTTTCACATTCTGTTGCATTGTTTTTACTTTAGGCTTTGCATTTCCAATGGTTGCATTTTCCTTTTGTATTTACATTAAGTGTCCATGGAACAAAGGTCTCTGCATCAGCATTCAAAATTTCAAAGGTTTTTCTCCTTAATTTTAAAATATATGATTCCATTGGATTTTTGGGAAGTTGTGCTCAGCACTGTGGATCCGATTCTCAGCACATAGATCTTTGCAACAGTTGCAGCTATGTCTGCTTCAAGCTGAAGTTGTTCTTTCTTTCTCCTGTTCTTCAATGGCGTGCCTTTTTTAAGCATATGTTGGCGTGCAAGCAAAGCAGCCATTTCGGCTTCTGCCTTGAGACGTGCGGAAGAGGTTGACGATACCTTTGAACTTAACCTATTGCCGTGATTTGATACACTATCAGATGGCAACACATCATCATGAACGTCATGCTGAAAATTGAAAAGGAACCTCAATTGCTTCTTAATGTGGTCTTGATGACCCATTTCCCCCTCTAAAGGGGTTTCCTCAGATGGCACAGTGTCAGAAAATGGCCTGCTTGCACATTTATCAGCCTCAGAAAGCCATATTTCAACATCCTCAATGAAGCCTTTATTGTACTTAGTGATGCTTGAGAACCATGTATTTTGCTTATCTTTCTCATCCAGTGGAATTAAAGGCAGTACAGATTCATGTAATGCACTGGCATCCTCAAACAGATGTACTAATTCATCAAGCTGTGATTTAACCTGTGAATCATTTTTTATCATCCTTCTTTAGCTCTTTGAGAGATGCAATTCCTCTTTTCATTTTGTTTACATGCCTTTTTCTTGCTGTCTGGATGGTTTCAATTTCAAAGCAAGAGCTTTCCCAGTGAGAACAATTTATCTTTTATCCAGTTCAGGTTTTTCAACGACAGACGCAGCTTGTGATACTCATTTTTTTAAACATACAAGACAAGTAGCATACAAAATCAGCTTGGCAACTTAAAAAACAGCGGCAATTTCTTAACAGTTTTCTAAGCACGCACAGAGCCACAGCACACACATGCCAAATTCCAAATGATCTTTAGGCCTACACACAGCGCTGAACAGCGGTAGCCACGGTTAAACCACCACAGTGACAAGCCCGTCACAACGACAACAGCATCTTCTCGTGGAAGTAACCAAACTGCGTTCAGACAAGCAATAGCCAACACAGCGCAAACACCGGTTACATACCACCGTTGTCTTCCCGGTCTCTGTCGGGCAAGCCGCTTTTGTAGGCGTTGTGGCAGAGGTGTGTGGGCTCCCTTCGGCGTTCAAGCTGTGCACTCAATCCGGAAAACTCCGTTGCCGTATTTTTTTGCTGACAAATATTGGCGACTGTCCAAAAAACTTCGAAGTCGCCGAGCGGCTGAATAAGGGAAACTATTGCCCGACGCGCTAGCTGTTCAAAACATGTAGTCCAAGCTTCAGTTAACGTTGTTCTATTTTGTATCAAAAATCAAGTATCCAAGCATTAAAAACTTAAGCGTCCACAAACGGCATAAAAGTCCAAAAAGCAAACAGTTCATAGGCAACGTCCACATCAGCAACTTACAGCGTTTAAACGGTCAGCAAACGGTCACCCACTTACTACTCACTCTCACCTAGCAAGCGAACAGGTGATATTACAAATCATTGCCACCACCAACACCACGTGACCCAAATAGCGCATGTCATTACCCAGGTGCGCACAAAACATAAACTCAAGCCTACGCCTGCCCGCAACAATGTAATTTGTATGTTACGTACATTTAGGCATTTTCTAAAAGGTTTTGGTGTATGGGAATAAAACTGGGTTAATATCATGCAGTGCATCAAGCCTAACAATACAAGTCTTTAAGTAATCCTTTGAGCTTTTCTGCTATTGTATAAGTTTTATCAGAGCAATTAACAAACTAGCAAATTAGCAAAAATGTTGACTTTTTCAACTTTCTGGCTACAGCATCTGAATCAACAAGTTGCATGTTTTTTTCTGACACATGGAGCTACAATTGTGACTAAACTGTGGGATGAATGTCAAAAAACATGCTTAGAGTGCCAAACTGAGGACGTATGCAAATGTTGGCTTAAATAGGCCTCAGAGGCCCTTTACAGAGCTGGATTTAGGAGCAGTACAGTATAGAGCCGTTTTCTTTATATCCTTTTTTAACCACAAGATGGTGCCAAATACACCGATAGATCAATTGAATTGAATCGTTATCTTGTAAAACTGTACTAGTACTTCAGTTTTCATAATCAGAAAAAACATTGTTGCATAAGGTGACTGCAGCACATAGTTTAGTAAAAGCAACCAAGACTCAATTGGCTATATTTATATGAAAGATTGCAAGTTTAAATGGTGATCAAACTTGCAATAAAATAGAAAAAGATATAAAGTGAAAACCTTTGAGACACGCTAAGATTCATAGTTAAAATCTGAGCTTGGCAGTCACTGAAGCATGTTGAGTATGATTTTTTCTCATTTCCGGACTTTTTTGGGTAATTTTCATAATTATGAGAAAAATACTTCATAATTGAGAAGTCCCTTAAAAAGACTTCTCACAGATCTTGAAATACTCTGTGGATTCTCTAGGTAAATAATTCTAAATAAACATAATCTTGATTTTGACATAGTATGGTCGCTATTAATAAACCACTTAGGCCTTTGTTTTTAAAGCTTAAATACTAAGGCTGAATCTTCAAAGCTTAAGATAAGATAATCTAGAGTTCAGTGATCTTAATATATCACTAAACTCTAAGGCTGTCATTATAAATTATACAATAACTGTAAGAGCCATATTGAGAAATGTGTTTAATTTAAATAATTGTTTGTTAAATACATTTAGGAATGCATACTTATGTAAATTCATGCAGTAGGAAACGTTAGTTCATCTACGTGAAGTTCATGGGTTTAACCACTAGGGGTGTAGGTACCTGAGTTATAGATATTTATATGTATCACAAGACAAGTGCAATCTTGAATTAGACGGTTGGGTGGAAGTGATACAGTTTTCTGACCGATCAACCAATTAAGACCTCGAGCATTAGAGAAATGTACAGCTTGGATTATTGATGTCTTTTTTTTGTATTTTGATGCATACGTCAGTAAACACGCTTTAATGAAGATTTGAGTTCGAGGAATTTGTCGCGTCAGACTGGTTGTTTTTACACCCACTCCGTTGGTAGCAAACAGGCAAAAAAGAGCTGCCACTACAATAACGTATCATAAAATGAATGTATTATGTCTCGTAGAAACATGGATTAAACTTGAAAAATATTTGGCATTAAATGAAGCCACTCCTTTAGGTTATAAGTATGTACACAGCCCCAGACTGTACAGTAAAGGTGGGGGTATATGTGTTATTTATAAAAATTTAATTTGTTATAAAAACACCAGGACCTTATTCTGAATTCTTAAAAGAATTCAGTGACTTTGTTGCAGATCTAGCAGTGAGCACTTAGAAAGTAATAATTGCAGGAGATTTTAATATTTACTTTGAGAACTCAGCAGATCCATTAAAAAAGGCTTGCTCATCTATCTTAGACTCTTTAGGTCTTACTCAGAATGTAATAGGGCCTACACATTCCTATAATCACACTCTAGATCTAGTTTTGACTCTAGGTGTTGGCATACATAATCTTTCTGTTCTTCCATAGACTTCAGTAGTTTCAGATCACGAATTTCATATGAATTGAGTCCTAGTGAAAATATATGCATATCACCCCGCTACTGCATGAAGCATTCAATAATGCCAAATACACCTCAGCACTTTATTGATATCCTTCCAGATTTATCAACCATAGCTTTTATTTCATACCCAACAGAGCTAGACAAAACAACAGACTGCGTAGAAAACACATTCCGATCAACTTTAGACAATGTTGTATCCATTAAAGCTAAAAGGATGCAACAGAAAAAGCTTGCTCCGTGGTAGAACAATGAAATACGCATCTTAAGACAGACTGTATGGAAATTAGAGCGCAAATGGCGAGTGACCAAGCTGGAGGTATTTCACTCTGCTTGGAAAGACAGCCTGAGCAGTTACAGAAAGTCACTTATTAAAACACGCTCACCATACCTGTCCTCACTTATCGAACACAACAAAAACAATCCTAGTTTTATTTAGTGCAATCGCAAAACTTACCAAAAACCAGGCAGGACCAAATACCCGCCAACTACAGCAGCAATGATTTCATGGACTTTTTCAACAGCAAAATTGAGAATATTAAACAAAAAGTTCTATCAATACGAGTAAACTATTCTTCATCTGGTTTGGCTGAGACAGCATAAAAAGTGATTTTAGAATAAAGACTAGAAACATTTTGTCCTGCCGTCAGAACTAGAAAAACTTATCTCTTCTTTAAATTCTGCTACATGCACACTTGATTTAATCCCAACAAACCTATTGAATCCAGTATTACCAGCTTCTTCTCTTAGCCTGGGTCATGTCCCAAAATCATTTAAGCTAGCAGTTATTAAACCTTTGATAAAAAAAAAAAATCTTGACCCCAGAGAACTGTCCAGTTATAGACCTATTTCCAATTTACCATTTATTTCTAAGATTCTAGAAATGGCTGTAGCTCGACAACTCCTATCTACATACGAACAAAATATGAAAAAATCCAATCTGGTTTTAGGCCCCACCACAGCACAGAGACAGCTTTAGTTAAGATAACAAATGATCTTCTTCTTGCCTCTGATCAAGGCCACTTATTACGACATATGGTGCTACTCTAAGTGCAGCTTTTGACACTATAGATCACGTTATTCTCTGGGACAGATTAGAAAATATGGTTGGAATCACAGGAACAGCGTTATCCTGGTTCACATCTTACCTCACGGACCGTTTCCAGTTTTGTAAAGATAAATAATGTATAGTGGTGTCAGGATGCTCCAGCAGGAACCTGAATAAACTTCAGTTAGTTCAGAACGCTGCCACTAGAGTACAAAAAGTACAAGTCTTATAGTACAATAGAAGAATAAAATGTAAAGTGACTGTGTCTATAATATTAAGTACAGATATACTGTATACAGCAGTAAGAGTTTCAGAAGTAGGAAAGTTATTGCACATTTGAGCTCTTACACACATAGTTAAATTATTGTTCTACTGGTATCACTGTACATGTGAAAGGTGTCGTACGTTAAGGGAGGAGTTATAAAGTCTGATACTGGTAGGAATGACCTCCTGTGGCGTTCTGTAGTGCATTTTGGCTGAATGAGTCTTGCACTGAATGTGCTCCTGCGTCTCATCACTGTGTGATAAAGAGGGTGGGAGCCATTATCCATAATGGCCTCCAGCTTAGACAGCATCCTCCTCTCAGACACTGCCATCAGCGAGTCCAGCTCCACACCCACAACATCACTGGCTCTGCGGATCAGTTTATTAAGTCTGTAGGCATCTGCCACCCTCAGCCTGCTGCCCCAGCATGCAACGGCGTATAGGATGGTACTGGCAACTACAGACTCATAAAAGATCCTCAGCATAGTCCTGCAGATGTTGAAGGACCTCAGACGACTCAGAAAATAGAGACAACTTTGGCCCTTTTGTAGAGGGTGTCAGTGTTCTTAGCCCAGTCCAGTTTATTTTCAATGTGCACACCCAGATATTTATAGTCCTCCACAGTGTCCACACTGACCCCCCTGATGGAAACAGGGGTCACCTGTGTTTTGTCCCTCCTCAGGTCCACCACCAGCTCCTTTGTCTTTGTCACATTGAGCTGCAGATGGTTCAGCTCACACCACGCAACAAAGTCGTTCACCGTCACCCTGTACTCATCCTCATCACCCCTGCTGATACATCCAACTAGTGCAGAGTCATCAGAGAACTTCTGGAGGTGGCAGGTCTCTATGCAGTAGTTGAAATCAGTGGTGTAGAGGGTAAAGAGGAAGGGAGAGAGGACAGTTCCCTGCGGGGCTCCAGTGTTGCTGACCACTCTGTCTGACACACAGTGCTGCAGACGTACATACTGTGGTCTGCCAGTCAGGTAGTCAACAATCCAGGACACGAGGGGGGCGTCTACCTGCATCACGTTCAGCTTGTCACCCAGAGGAGCAGGCTGAATGGTGTTAAATGCACTGGAGAAGTCAAAGAACATGATCCTCACCGTGCTGCCTGGCTTATCCAGGTGAGCGTAGACTCGGTTCAGCAGGTAGATGATGGCATCCTCAACTCCCAGATGAGGCTGGTAGGCGAACTGGAGGGGGTCTAGAAGTGGCTGAACCATGGGCCAGAGCTGATCCAGGACAAGTCTCTCCATGATGTGGGATGTCAGTGCCACTGGCCTGTAGTCCTTGATGTCACTGGGCCGTGGAGTCTTTGGCACAGGAACAATGCAGGACGTCTTCCACATCACAGGGACCTTCTGGAGACTCAGGCTCATGTTGAAGACATGCTGCAGGACTCCACAAAGTTGGGTGGCACAGGCTTTAAGCACCCTGGGGGGGGACACCATCAGGGCCTGCAGCCTTGTTCGTGTGGAGTCTCTGTAGCTGTCTTCTCACCTGGTCAGCTGTGAGATTCACTGTAGAGGTGACTGGTGGGGGAGGAGAGGAGGTGTGAAGTGGACTATCACAGGACGGTGGGAGGCTATCAGGGGGGGGAGGGAGTGGAGTGGGCTGTTGAGGCCTGGCAGCAGAGGAGGCAGGGAGGGGGAGGTCAGGGCTTACAGTGTAAAATCTGTTAAAAAAACAAATTTAACTCGTTGGCCCTGTCCACACTGCCCTCTACTCCCCTGTTGTTGCTGGACCTGAAGCCAGTAATAGTTCTCATACCACTCCAAACATCCCTCATGTTGTTCTGCTGGAGTTTCAACTCCAGCTTCCTCCTATATCTGTTCTTAGCCTCCTTGATGGTTCTCTTCAGCTCTCTCTGAATCGTTCTCACCTCCTCCCGGTCTCCAGCTCTGAAAGCCCTCTTTTTCTTGTTGAGGAGGGCTTTAATGTCTTTTGTTACCCACAGCTTGTTGTTTGGGTAACATTTAACAGTCCTGGTTGGGACAGTGGAGGCCACACAGAAATTGATGTAGTCTGTGATGCATTCTGTGAGCCCGTCGATGTCCTCTTCATGAGGCTCATAGAGTGCTGTCCAGTCTGTAGTCTCAAAGCAGTCCTGCAGCACTTCAGAAGTCTCCTCTGACCATCTCCTCACTGTCCTCGTGGTCACAGGCTGACTCTTCACCTGAGGCACATACTTTGAGCTAAGGCTGACCAAGTTATGATCAGATCCACCCAGAGGGGGGAGGGGGGAGCAGCTGTATGCATCCTTAACATTAGCATACAGCAGGTCCAGTGTTCTCTCCTCTCTGGTGGGACAGTCCACATACTGAGTGAAGTTTGGTAATGTCCTGGCCATAGTGACGTGGTTGAAGTCACCTGATATGGCAAAGAAGGCAGTCGGGTGTTGAGTTTGAAGACGCGCTATGGTAGAGTGAATGACGTCACACGCCGACGTCGGGTTAGCAGAGGGGGGGTATAAACATCCACGACAACAACATGGGAAAACTCCCGCGGCAAATAATATGGCCTGAGTCCCACAGCCAACAGCTCAATGTCCAGACAACAGATTCGCTCCTTGATGGTAATATGACCAGGAGAGCACCAGCGGTTATAAACTAACACAGCCAGCCCTCCCCCTCTCCGCTTACCGCTCTCGGTGCAGTCCCGGTCGGCCCGAACAGTCTGAAAGCCAGCGATTGAAACGTTCTCATCTGGAATGTTCTGGTGTTGCCATGTCTCCGAAAAGCACATTAAACTGCACTGCCGGTACTCCATCTGACTCATGGCTAACGTTGTTAGCTCGTCCATCTTATTAGCCAATGATCTAACGTTGCCCATGACGAGAGTGGGAAGACGCGGCTTATATCCCTTTTTCTCCATAAGCCCCCGTCTTTTCGCCCTCGCTTTTCCCGTGCGCTGTTTAGTTCCTCCTCTACAGCCCCTGTGCGTCCGTCTCCAAAGCTCCTCCGGGATGTTGGCGGTCCTGGTCTCCATGCCGGCCGGCTTCAGCGTGATCAGCTGATCCCGTGTGTAAACAAAGGGGCCATGCTGCGCCGCAGTGCACCAGGAGAGTGAAAGTAGAACTTTCACAGCGAACAAACTGACCAAAACTCTCTCTACTAGCATGATTCAAAAGGGCACAGCTTCACGTTTCTTTGTAAAAATAAATAAATATTATTAAGATAAAACTATAGTTAAAAAGCAAAAACACGAACACGCAAACGGGAGCTAATGCACTTTCGCGCATGCTAACTTTCTCTCTTTACTTTTCCTGAGATAATGACAGTCCTCCCGTCTGTTGAACGCTGTTGGAGGACTGACCATCAGAGCCTCCTCCCCACCCATCACCAGCCAGCTCTCCTGTCCATTTGTGTCAACTGCTACACCCTCAGTTACATTACTGTGCCATCTAGGTGTGTCACCATTGAGATAGGATGGGACTGTTTCAGCTCACGCCCACTTTTCATAAAGCCTCAGTCATAGACTGCCTCAGTCATAGACTGCCATCACCTGTGCAGCTTCTAAAGCTTTGCTATTCAAACAAAGACTTTTGTCTTTGGTGTTTAGTTTATTTAACTGTAAATACTGCTTGACCAGAGGAGGATGGGTCTCCCCTTGTGAGTCTGGTTCCTCCCAAGGTTTCGTCCTCCAGTCTGAGGGAGTTTTTCCTTGCCACTGTTGCCTCTGGCTTGCTCACTGGGGGATATATGTAGTGACTGTCTGGTTTCAAAACTTCTGTAAAGCTACTTGAGACAACATCGTTGTAAAAAGCGCTATACAAATAAACTTGACTTGATAATCCTTTATTAAATTAACAGTGTTACAGCAGCAAAGGGATAGCAAGGCACTCAGTACAAAAAAAAGTCAAGAACGCTTAAGAATATATTTACAAATAATTGCACGTTGCCTCGTAGTTGCAGAGCGCATCCGCTGAAGGCCAAGGCGGTAGTAGTAGAGCCGGAACGACCGGAGCTCTTTAACCCATCCTGCTTTAGACCGCCCACCCCATTAACATACAGACGCAAAAATACAAAAATAAAGTGTGGAAATGTGGAAATGCAGGAATAAATGAAGAAATATATAAATAAATCAATGTAGAAATAAATAAATAAATAAATGCAGACATAAATAAATAAATATAGAAATGTATTTAATTATTTATTTATTTCTATTTCATTTATTTGTTTATACTTGTGTCATATTGTCCTTCATATAATAGATCCTAATAGTTGTAAATCAGTAGGGGTTTTTTTATTTTTTTGCCAATAACTTTTCGCAGAGGCAAAGTATGTAATGCTGTTATCCATATGCTTTGACATGAGGGTTCATTTGAAACGGATTGTGGAAAATAAAGAATGGTACACTTGTCTATATGACAAGTAAGAAAAGTGTTTTGACTTCAAGGTTTGAAAACTTCGTCATAAGTTGCAATTGCTGTAGTTCTGGTAGTTGCATGCATATTTGTATGAATATATAGCTTGTAGTTCCTGGTAGTAATTCGGTTTTTTGTATGATAGGTTGGCCACCCTATAATATTTGGTTCGACTACTATTCACCTCCTTGGTATTTTTAGCCCGCAGACCGAAATTAACACTGGTGTGAGCCCAATTAGCAGATTACACAAAATGAAATTACCCCCTCCATATAATAAATAAAATAAAACGTCTCGAGGTTCATACTGGTAACTCGAGAGAAAATCACGCTGAACTCTGACCTTTTAGACCATGAGCGTGTCTTTTTAACCTTTCGCTTGCCGTAGGAGTTAATATGAGGACAAAATGGCCGCGGCCTGTGTTAGAACCACTAGTAAGGTTTCCCGACTGCTGTATGTCCACTCAACCTGTCGTCTAACTAAAACACCCGCATGTATTATACCTTCGAGAAACCTAGGAAGAATCCATGGAACTGGCTGGTTGGGTGTCGGAGCGGGACGTTCGCCCTCAGCTTTGCTGCGTGGCGGCGGGGCTTTGGGAGGTGCTTTCGTCCTTGGCTTTGGATTCAGTTTGTACCAGATAGTCAGACTCACTCTTCAGCGGCACCTCGCAAAGGACGAAATGGTGACGTTTTTGTTATTTATCTTATGATTTACATTTTATAATGATAAGTTTACCTTAATAGTTATAATAGTATACCTTAGTGAGTGTCAAAGTTACAGACCAGCACATTCCCCTCGTCTTGAAACTGCAGCCGCACTTTCGGCACTTTGGCGTCCGGAGTAAAGGGTGTATTAAACGTATACTACATTCATTGTATTAAATGAGAACAACTATTAAAACAAAAAACTGTTTGTATTTTCTGAATATTTCAGTCCCAGGTTATATTTCGGCATGCTGTGGTTAAGCACACATAATAAATTATTACTTTTTACTTATTACCTTATTACGTTGTGACAACGTACTATTTTGGTGCCCACAACGTTGTCCTAACATTGAAATGTAATTCTTCAAAGTTGTGACAACGTTTTATGACAACGTAGTGGCAACGTCGTCAGGTTGATGTCACAACTTCCTAGTATTATTACGGTGGCTGAGACGACCCAGCGCCCTGCAGATTCACAAACGCGCTACAAACGGAAAACACTTATGAAAATGGGCACTACATTTAACAAACGCGCTGCAAATACAAAAAACAAATGCAAGTTTACAAACGCGCTGCAAACCCGTTTACAACACAACGGAAGTGGGACCATATATGGCGACGCCTGTTATATTTGCTAACTATAATTATCATGGTTTTATTACAGGCTAAGAAATGAGATGGGGAAAATTATGCTTGCATACCACCAAAGCCAGCCGAAATATATATATTTTCTATGAACAGTTTTTCTATGAACAAATGTTTCAGCTTCTTGCAATCTTTTGATAAGCAAAAAGCTGTCTTTTCTGGGCTGTTTACCACGGCGATATTCAGAAAATAAAATAATACATATTTTTTTGTTTTGCGCACCCGCATTTATAGGTTAAGGAATTGTTAGCTAATGTTCCTAGGCTACACAAGCTTGTAGACAAACTGTAGAACTCAAAGGTTATATTACAGTAGCTATATTTAGAGTAAATTATTAATTTCAAATAAGAGCTCGGTAAAGTTAGGTTAATATTGGATATTTGACTTGTAAAGTCTCTGAAATTACATTTTCCAAGTCGTGGTAAATCAACGAATAAACTACAATAATCTTTCTGTCTCTCTAAGTAGTTTCTATTAATATAGCCGGCATTTTAATTGATGTAATTGATTGTAATGATTTTTAAAGGTAATCAGTTCCTACTGTAAAACACCCAAATAAACATACAGATCTAAAATCACTTGTAATGTATAGAGGACACATGAGACGACCATACTACAACTATTATTTTATTTATTAAAATATGCTTCGGTTAAATTTTATTTCATTTCTATAATACAAAAATTACTACTGTTAAATAATACACAGCTCTAAAATCACTTGTAGTGTATAGATACCCCTTAATTGAACATACTACAGCTCTTTGTTTGGTAAAATATCCTTCAGGTGTATTTTACTTAAAAATGTTTATCATTGTCCTCTGAATATAGCACAACAGGCGATAGAATGTGTTGGACATATTGTACTGTTATTTCATAGGGCTTTATCTCCTAATTATTACAATGTTACAAAAATCTGGCAGTCAGATTTAGGTCAACAAATAACTAGCTATATAAATCCTGAAGAAGAATTTATACTGTAGAGGTTTTTTATAATCATCCTTTATCATCATTTATAATCTTGTCAAATGATAGAATGTGTTGGGCATATTGTCCCTCAGTCTTATTTCATAAGGCTTTATGTCTAACTAATTGCTTATCAAATTTCTGAGGAAGAATAATTATTATTGTAGATCTTTTGTTTACAATCATCCTTTGACATCCTGTGACTCTAGCATGTGTTGGGCATATTGTACTTTTTGTCTTAGTTCCTATGGCTCTGTCTCCAGATTCTCACATCTTGTCAACAATCTGACAGTCAGATTTAAGTCAACAAATAACTAGTTCTATAAATCATTTTATAATTTTTATAATCATCCTGTAAATATCTAGCAACAGAATGTTTTTTTTTACAACGTCTCAAAAATCTGACAGCCAGGTTTAGTCACCAACTACTAAAGAATTTATTTGTAGAATTTATTTGTAATCATCCTTTGAATTTTGCATGCCAGGTGGTACAGTGTGTTGGGCATATTGTACTTTTGCGCATTCAAATTTTACACAAATTGAGTACTCCACAGGACATGTTACAATATTTGTAAACAGTTCCAATGATGAACAGTGATAAAGGACATTTTGTTTTGCATGCCAGTGGCCCATATTCACTTGGAAAATAGTCTGTAATTGTACTGTGAGTGGGGAAAAAAATGTAAAGTCTAAAATTAACTGGGCCTTCTATGCAGGGTAGGCCTGTACAAAGGTTCAGAGGTCAACAGCATTAATTCCTTTTTTTCAACTGTTGACAGCTCTTCCTAGTTACCGACATCCTTCACAATTAATTTGGATCAATTGTTTTTATCAATATAGAAAAACAGTTACATTTGCTTTAACCTCTCATGTTGCTTTAAAATGTTTGTTACCATTGTCTCACTGCCTCCGTCTTTAGTATCTTCTGAAGAAATTGTGTGTGTAAATTATAGAAGCAAGCTGTATTGTCAGTTATTCATTTTGATCAAGGTTAATGTAGACTTAAGGTTTGACAGTTTGTGATTTTACTTTGAATCTTTTAGAAGTTTGAAACAAAAAAAATGCCTGTCATGTTTTGCTACCCTTTTGTGGCAGTGTCTCCGGCACACTGTGCCTATAAAATATTTACAATTAGCATAATGTAAATATATGATCACATCACACATAAATTATAAATTGCTGGCAAGCCATAGTGTTTAAAAGCATGTTCCTCCAGTGTTACAATACGTTGAGCCATTGTGCTTTTATCAGTATATAATGTCAATATATAATAGTCAAATAATTGTAATTTCTGTGCCCTTGACTTAACTTTATACAGTGTCTACTGTCAGCTGTATAGACTACTAATAATTAGCCGTTGTGAATAGTAGTGTAAACATGGAGTAAAATGTATCACAAATCTTTAAGCAGATTTTTTTCATTCATTTTTATTGGTGTTAGAATCGGGAGACTAAGACAAGAGCATAGTATGCCGAATGCCAAGTTCACAGGATGATTTTTAAAAATATTCTTGAGTAAAAAATCCTCTTCTGCAATTTGATAGTCAGATAGTTATTGACTTAACCTGAGAAGAATGTTTAGTGTAAATTTTTTAAATAGTTATTGGCTTAGACCTGCTCTCTGATTTTTTTATATGATGTAAAAATTAGGAGATAAAACTAAACAAGTTTCTATCACCACCACCACATTTAAAAAAAAAAAAAAGAAAATAGATTTATTCTGCTGAGTAATGTATTTATTATTTCAGATGTATTAGTTATGTGTGGAAGATTTGTAATTATACGCCTTTGTGCCCTTTTTGTAGCACTTGTTTGTGGAACCTAAAAAAGTATAAGTAACATCAAAATTACATTTGAAAAGAAAGGTTATACCCCTAAGATGTTTAAATAAATAAATGGGGAAATATTCCAATACAAGTTTTTAAACAGTTGATCTTAAACATGTTATTTTAAGTAATATTAAACCACAAGGTTCATAAACATTAGATATAATATTCTTCTTTTAATAATGGTGTTTGTTTTTCCATGCAAATTTCTAAATTAGTATATTTATTATTTTTGTAACAGTCTTTGGTACAAATAAAGCCTAAAACACAGGAAAACTCGCATGGTAAATAATATGGCCTGAGTCCAACAGCTCTCTATGCAGTCTCGGTCGGCCCAGATAGTCTGAAAGCCATTGATGAAAACGTCCTTGTGTAGCCATGTATCCGAAAAGCACATTAAACTACACTCCCGGTACTCCCTTTAGCAAAAGAGGTATTGTTGAATAATTTGATTTGTCATGTACTTAGGCATCTTTTGTGTCCAAAAATAATTTAATATCAATGACTCATACCCTTACTGGTCACTTTGTTAGGTGTACTTGCCTTGTATCTACACTCTTTGACCATTGTATCAGAAAAAATTACAACGCAGGAGTACTTTGTAGTTTTACAATTAAAGACTGTAGTCCATCTATTTCTTTGCATAATTTGTTAATCTTTCTTTACTCTGTTTATCAATGGTGGTGGACCCCCACACAGCAAGTTCCATATATTCCACCCCTCCACCCCCCCCAGTTTTTGAAAACTCCAGCAGTACTGCTGTCTGATCCACTTGTATTCTCACACAATCTACCACCCCACTACCATGTCAGTGTTACTGTAATGTTGAACGATTCACCACTCAAAAAATGTGGTGGTCCTCTGAGGGTCCTAACCACCAAAAAACAGAAAAAAGGACCAGAAAGCAGGGTATTTGTATTCATGTAACACTCACTCAGTTTTACCTACTGCAAATTGACCCCTTCTGTAGGCATCGAATCTTGGAACAGATCTTAAGCTGACACTTTACCAGTACCAAACCTGCCCATTCTGCAGTAAAGTGCGAGTGTTCTTGGACTACCATGGCATCCCATATGAAACTGTGGAGGTTAATCCTGTTATGCGACAAGAAATCAAGTGGTCTGCTTACAGAAAAGTTCCCATCCTGATGGTTAATGGATTTGTTGTAAGTAATATTTTGGGTTTGGAGAATTTCAAACAAGCAAAACAGCCAATGCCAGTCATCACCTCTATACTTTTTCTTTTTGATAGCAACTCAATGATTCATCTGTCATTATTAGTACTTTGATGACTTATCTTGTAAGCAAGTAAGTATGTTTTATTGATCATTGCTTAATGTTATGTATGCAAACTAATGAAATGTCATAAATAATGTGTAAACATGGTGAGAGAAAATTATTAAAAGGCTTGAATTTATATGGACTAATAAACATCTTTTAACCTGATTGTTAGAGATAAGACAATTCCTCAGATTCTTGCCTGCTATCCTGAAATAAGGGCAAAAAATGAGAGTGGAAAAGAGGTTACAGAGTTTGGCAACAAGTACTGGGTGATGGTGAATGACGAAGACTGTGGACAACTCTACCCAGAAAGGCATAACAGAAAGTAGGTGACAATAATTGATTACCGTGATGCAAAACATGCTCTATATTTATTATTCATTCCATATTCTGAATGCTGATGTTTGTTTTTTTTGTTTGTTTGTTTTTTTGCTTTCAGAGAGGAAATCAAGTGGCGTCAATGGGCAGATGACTATCT
Organism: Megaleporinus macrocephalus; assembly: GCA_021613375.1. NCBI lineage: Eukaryota > Metazoa > Chordata > Actinopteri > Characiformes > Anostomidae > Megaleporinus > Megaleporinus macrocephalus. Next base: position 21,350,934 of record CM038710.1, read on the forward strand.
TGTGCACCTTATTTCTCCTAATGTCTACCGTACACCAGGGGAGGCTCTTGCTTCCTTTGACTACATAGTCCGTGAAGGGAAGTTTGGCAAGTTTGAGGGTTTTTTTGCCAAATACATTGGAGCAGCTGCTATGTGGATCATCTCAAAAAGACTCAAAAATAGGTTTGTGTGAAATTTACTTAATTTAAACTTTATGTAGATGGGGTGTGTTTGTCTCTCGAGTACATACAGCAATAATAAGACATGCCTGAATACAAGGTTTTCCATTTACAGCATTCAACATTATAGAAGTATACAATTTTATGATAATGCACTAGCCATAAGCCAATATTTTTCTGCATACTCCTCTTGATAATCTAGACACAACCTACAGGCGGATGTGAGACAGGATCTCTACAAGGCTGTCAATGATTGGGTGGCAGCTGTCGGAAAAAAGAAGAAATTCATGGGAGGAGATAGTCCCAACCTTGCAGATCTGGTATGATTTTCATGCTTAATATGGAATTACATATATTTGCTAAAGGAAATGGGTTAAAAATAAAATAATATATACCACATAATAAAATAATAAATACCACATCAAATAGGTAAAGCCGATTTTCCCAATTCAGTAAAGCACAAGAAGAGTGGTTGTATTACTGGAACAAGCTGGATACAATGCGTTATTTACATTGAACATTTTAGTGATATATGAAGATATATGGCTGATACACGCGTTGAGGATAAAAAGAAGCCATTGTGTCTCCTGATGCACAGATGACCAGCCAACTTGTTTATACAGTGATGGATATAGGGGTTACCAGTAATGAACCTTTAAGCAGGGTGGTATACTAAGTCTAGAGATTTGAGAGTAGTTGCCAATGCATATCTGTATATCACATTACTACAATACAGGATAGTGTTGCTTCAGCTGTCTTTTTGCAGTCTTGTCTGCATTGGGAAGCATGTTTTTATTTCTTTACAGCAAGCCAAATTCAGTATCAGTGAAGAAAAAAATATATGGGTCGGCCCCCAATTCTTAATAGTATTAACAACTCTCTACTGAAATATCTGCATGAAAAAAAACATTTCAGTACTTTATTGTAATGGCCTTAATAACCAGGATCAAAAACTCAAGTAAAATGTAACCTAGAAGGTTTTTCAAATGTTGTTGTGTATGTATTGTAAATGGCATAATGACTATGATGTTTCTTTGTTATATGATTAAAACACCATTTCAAGCCAGTATTAATGTTTAAACTTAGATATGTGCCAATCACTCTATTAATCCATGTGTTCCTGTCAATACAAGTGTAATATTATCTATCTATGCTCTACAAGTTTGTCTCTGTCTGTCTGTCTGTCTGTATACACCGTATTGCCAAAAGTATTTGCTCATCTTCCTTCACACGTGTATGAACTTGAGTGACACCCAATTCTTAATTTATAAGGTTTAATATGATGTCGGCCCACCTTGCAGCTTTAACAACTTCAAAACGTCTGGGCTTTCCACAAGGTTTAGGAGTGTGTTCATAAGTAATTTTGAACGCTCTTCCAGAAGTGCATTTGTGGGCATTTTAGACACTAATGTTAGATAACAATTCCTGGCTCGCAGTCTCCACTCTGATACATCCTAGAGGTGAGATCAGGACTCAAGTGCAGGCCAATTCAGTTTTTCCACACTAAACTTGCTCATTCATGTCTAAGGACTTTGTATTGTGTACTGGTGCGCAATCATGTTAGAACAGGAAGGGGCCATCCCCAAACTGTTCCCACAAAGTTGGAACTTTACACTTGGCACAGTGCAGTCAGACAGGTACCGTTCTCCTGGCAACTGTCCCATTGCCAGACAGAGAAGCATGAATCATCACTGCAGAGAACACGTCTCCACTGCTGTAGAGTCCAGTGGTGGCGTGCTTTACATCATTGCATCTGACACTTTGCATTGCGCTTGGCGATGGGATATTTAGTATTGAGGAAATTTTATGACTGGACTTGTTACAAAGGTGACATTCTATAACGGTACCACACTGGAATTCACTGAGCTCCTGAGAGCAACCCATTCTTTTACACACAAATGTTTCTAGAAGCAATCTGCATGCCTAGGTGCTTGGTTTTATACACCTGTGGCCATGTAAGTGATTGTAACACCGTAATTCTGTGATTCGGATGCGTGAGTGAATACTTTTGGCAGCATATTTTTCTGTCACTCTACAATTCTGTCTATCTACAACTCTTGTCTATTACTATGCAGATCTATCTGTCTAGCTGTCTGTCTATCTACAACTCGAACTATACCTATTTAGCTGTCCCTGTTGATACAGCTGTTCTACTGCCTGTCTTTCTGTTGGTCTATCTTGCTGTCTGCTTTATCTGTTAATCTCTTTATATGTCTATCTATCTGTTTCATTCTCCTATAACTCCCTGTATTTCCATGTTTTTTTATATGCATCTGTCTAACAGTTCCTTTCAATATATAAGTGTTAATATCTATTTATTTTTATCTGTCTCTCACTATACAATATCTATTGATCTATCTTTTGACTCTACAATTCTATCCATCTACAACTACAGTTGTGTTCAAAATTATTCAACCCCCACTGCAGTAAAGTGTTTTAGAAAGTTTGACATTTATTTTGTATCTTGTTCACAATCAGATAAAATAAGGACTTGTCTGATAGAAAAATGCAACTTAAATTACAATAATACTTTTTGTAATATACCAACAAGCGTTCTTTTTTTATGATTTACTCATTGACAAAATCATTTAACCCATTAAAGATGTGCTTAAACTTGCTAAAACACCTACTGCAGTGTGGTTGAATAATTTTGAACACAACTGTATATCAATCTATCTAGTTTATCTAGCTGTCGCTCTCAATATAACAATTACTGTCTCTATCTATAACTCTCACTCCCTCTAAATATTTGTGTTTGTCTAAATGTATTGCTGTCTATCTCTTAATAACCACCTTTATCTATCGTTTTGTCTACCTCTCTGTCTCTCTCAATATCTCTCTCAACTGTTTTGCTATCTCTTCCTATCTATTACTGATTATTTTTCTATCTGTTCATCCTCTTAATATGACTGGATTGGTATCTGTCTAACTCTGTGTAGCTGTTTATACATTTCTCTTACTCTCTATCTATCTTTACATCTAGCTAGCTAGCAAGCTAGCTGTCCTGTGTATAATATTTTCTTTATTTCACATGGTTTATTTTTGCTTTACCAGCATTGGTATCAGGAAATGCAATCAGTATTGTTATAAGGAAACTGTCTCAGATTAAGGAAAGGCTTGAATTACATGTTTGTGGTAGTACACATTTGGAGACATAAATGAATTGTCTGAACAAGTTTTTTTCTGATACTCTGCACAGGCAGTGTTTGGTGTCCTAAAGGTTATGGAGGGCCTTGAGGCGTTCAACGACATGATGGAGAATACCAAAGTTAAAAGTTGGTACAGACGTATGGAGAAAGCCGTACAACAAAATGCTAAATAAACATTTAATGTCATTCTAAAACAGCTTCCTGTCAGAGACAACAAAATTACTGAACAATTTTTTTTTTAATTAAAAAAAACTTTTGCATGATTGTTCCTGTTCTTTTAACTGCTGGGGGAAATGGAGGCAGGATGGAGGAATGAGGGAATGTTGGCAGAATGAAGGGGGGTGCGAATGAGGGAATGGGGAATATAGGTGGCATGAGGGGTGGAATGAGAAGATGGGGAAGAAGGGGAAGGGAATGAGGGAATGGAGGTGGGACGATGGGATTGAGGGGGTGGGGGAAAGAGGGAATTGAGAGGGGGTGAGGAAATGGAGGTGGAAGGAGGGGATGGGGATGAAGGAATGCTGGGGAAAAGAGAATAGAGGTGGGGATGGGGGAAATTAAGTAATGAAGGGGAGATGAGGGAATGTAGGGGGGTGGAGGAATGAGGGAAGGAAGCGGGCTGAGGGAGTTGAGGAATGAGGGAATTGAGAGGGGGGTGAGGAAATGGAGGGGGAAATGAGGGAGTGAGGTAAAGAAGGAATGTGAGGGAATGAGAATAGAGGTGGAGATGAGGGTGGAGCAGAGGTAGGGGACTCAAGTCACGTGACTCGACTTGAGGTGGACTCGGGTCGCGATTTTAGGAACTTGAGACTTGCTTGATTAACATCGATAAAAGACTCGACTTGACGTTGACTTGAGACTTGACTTAGACTTGACACAGATGACTTGAAATACTTTTTTATTAAATGTTTGTATTTGTGCATACTGAGGAAAAAAAATGACGATTGGGCGATTTTGTTTTACAATGCGCATATACCTGGAAACCCATCAGAACGCGACAAACCAGCAGAGACCAACGTATAAAGCTCCTATAGTGAAGTTTGGATTTAAGGAGTAGTCGTCAATAAGAATAAAACACGAATAGTTGCAGGGTCTGCAGTTCTAAAATCCGCGACACGACCACAACATTAAATTTCATTCGCTGAGTATTTGATGTGAAACGCGACTTTGTTGCTGAACTGTACTTTAGGTCACTATAGATCACCAGAGCTGTCTGAGATGAATACACACATAATTTGCATATAAAGATTGGACAACTCAAGGTGAGCAAATACAAGCACAGGTACATGAAAATAAAAAAATCTTATTTTCACATTAATATTTGATATCTGTCAAACTAGTATAAATCTTTGGTACCAGATTTCTCCCAGTCATAGCATAGATTTCTCCAAACCCTCCACTGCACACTATTCACTCTAAGACAAGCAGAGAGGATGATAAACTACAAATAATACTGGGCTTCATGAAAGAGAAGTTTGGTTATAGGAGATGGAAACAGTTAACACTTCTGTATAAGTATATTTTTGGCTTGTGTAATGTGTAGATTTTGATGATCAACACAATTGAATTGCATGTGTTCAGTTCATGTGTGCATCTCCTCCCTCTATACTGTTCAAATCAAGATTAAATATCCATATGTTATAAATATCTTTAAGGTTTCCAGTGGGGGCTCTAGTTCTTTCCTTTACTTTTTTGCACTGTAACAAGAAAACAATGACACTGTCATATTAGAAGCAGCTTTTTACAGATTAGTTAAAATTTCAAGAAAACAAACAGTATTTCTCAACATTGACTGCATATCTATTAAGTAATTTTAAATATGGAAACTGGAGTTAGGGCATAATAATTTGAATGCCTTGACTTGAGACTTGCTTGAAGTTTTCCACAGTGACTTGGGACTTGCTCGAGACTTGAAGGTTAAGACTTAAGACTTGCTTATGACTTGCACATGTGTGACTTACTCCCACCTCTGGGGTGGAGGAACGAGGGAATGGGGGGGGGGGGGAAATGAGGGAGTGGGGGATGGGTTAATGAAGGAATGTGAGGGAATAAGAATAGCGGTGGAGATGGGGGGAATGAGGGAATGGATGGGGGAAATTAAGTAATAAAGTGAAAAAGAGGGTAGAGATGAGGAAATGGAGGTGGGGTAGAGGGAATGAGACGCACAAATCCGTAAATCAAGCGTTGGTATTGGTATCAGGAAATGCATATCATTGCAATCTGTATTGTTATAAGGAAACTGTCTCAGATTAAGGAAAACCTTGAATTAATTTTTTGTGGCAGTACACATTTGAAGACAAATTAATTGTCTGAACAAGTCTTTTTTCTGATATTCTGCACAGGCAATGTTTAAAAGGTTACGGAGGCCCTTGAGGTGTTCAACAATATGATGGAGAATACCAAAGTTAAAAGCTGGTACAAACATATGGAGAAAGCCGCACAACAAAATGCTAAATAAACAGCCTCTAAATTGTGGAATAATCTCCCAGGAGTGGGTAATGTGGGCATGGAGAGGGGAAATGGAAGTGGGGGCAGAAAGGGGCAGTTGAGGTGGGAGGAATGGAGTGGAATAGGGGATTAGGGAATAGAGGGTGGTATGGAAATCCACCATCACCACCTCTCAGAGGGGGATGTCGGGGAGAATCCCCATATGGCAGAGTCGGGTGGTTGTCAAAAGAGCACCATGTTAAAAAAAAACCATGCAAACAAGATAAACACAATAGGTAAATAGAACCAAGAGAGGTCTCGCAGGGTGTCGGCTCCGAGAACATAACGATAGAAACAGAAACTATACACAGTATGACAGAAAACTATAACAAAATAGAAAAATTTCCAGCACTGACCATTGAAGAACAGTCATAGTATTCTGACTGAACTGTGTATATATATATATATATATATATATATATATATATATATACATATATATATATATACATATATACATACATACATACATAACCTCTTCAGAAAAAAGAACTCATTTTAATGTACAATTATTGTTATTTGTACCTGCCTGACATATTTACCATATCGGGGAGAAAAACGTTAGGGCATATCTCCTGTGGAATGCTTAGCACATCATAAGATAATGTCATTTAGATGCCACGACAGCATTGCATTTGTTCTTGTAGCTCATCCTTTATAGAGGGAACTTTATTCAATGTTAGAGATTTATGTAGTACTCTTAAAATGTGTTTCTCCTATAAAGCCATTTATCTTTTATATTAATATTTCTTCTTCTATGATTAAAGCCCACGTGTCACCCCTAAAAATAAAAACTGATAACAATTAGTTTGGCCATTGTTAAGAGAAATGTGATATAGGTAATGCACATTTTTGTACACAATTTCTGTTTATTTGCTATAAATCAAAATATTAAACTGCTGATGTAACTGATGTACACCTGTACATTTATTCCTTCATGCTGTTATTATATGGCTGGTTTAAATATCAACTGCTGGGCACAATAGTCTTAACAGTTACTCAGAATGGAGCATTAAAAAAATAGTTAGCAGCAGTTCTGTATATAAAAATGTCTTGTTGATGAGAGAGGTCAACAGAGAATGGCCAGTCTAATTTGAGCTGACAGAAAGACTGGGAACTCAGATAACTACTCTGTATAATTGTGGTGAGAAGAAAAGCATCTAAGAATACACAACACGTCCAACAACAACAGGAGAGTACATTGGGTTCAGACAAAGGACAGAAAGCTGGGGCTCACCATATATTGGACAGTTGAAGACTGCAAAAACAGCCTGGTCTGATATGATGTCAGCATGGACCAGAATTTTAAAGTAATTAAGTATTAGTATAGTGTTTCTAAAAAATTGCATGATGAGTATATATTCACTTAGATAATAGACAAAAAAATCATTTGAACAAGGATGTTTAAACTTTTACATATGACTGTACAGTTAGATAAAAGGTGCTGATTACAGAGATCATAGTGGTAAACTGAGAATGTTAGTGCTGTCGCCCCACTGCTGTCATGCGGCCCAACAACCCCTGAGTACATCCCTCACATTATGATACTTTGATACAATGTAAAGTAGTCAGTGTGCAACTTGAACATCAGTGTCTAAACCGCTGGAAACAAATAAGTACTCCTAAGTGAAAATTGTGCCTAAAGTATTTCTGTGTGGCCACCATTATTTTCCAGCATTGCCTTAACTCTTTTGGGCATGCAGTTCACTAAAGCTTTACAGGTTGCCTGTAAATCCTCTTCCACTCTGGTGGATGTTAGAGACCTTGCGCTCCTCCACCTTTCATTTGAGGATGCCCTGCAATATGTTCAATAGGGTTTAGGTCGGGAGACATGCTTGGCCAGTTCCTTTAGCAAGGCAGTGGTCGTCTATGAGGTGTGTGATTGGGGTCAATATCATGTTGGAATACTGCCCTGCAGCCCAGTTTTCGAAGGGATGGGATCATGCTCTGCTTCCGTAGGTCACAGTACAGGTTGGCATTCATGGTTCCCTCAATGAACTGCAGCTCCCCACAGCCAGCAGCACTCATGCAGCCCCAAACCATGACACTCCCACCACCACCATGCTTGACTGTAGGCAAGACACACTTGTCTTTGTACTCCTCACCTGGTTGCTGCCACATGCTTGACAGGACATGGTACCAGTAATCCATTAGTCTGCTTGTCTTCAGCAAACTGTTTGTGGGCTTTCGTGAGCATCATCTTTAGAAGAGGCTTCCTTCTTATACGGTGTGCGGCGTATGGGCTGAGCACTGACAGGCTGACCCACTACCCCTTTAACCTCTGCAGCAATGTTGGTAGCATTCATACATCTATTTTCAAAAGCCAACCTCTGGATATGATGTTACGCATGTGCACTTCTTCGACCATGCTACCTGTTCTGAGCGGAACTTGTCCTGTTAAACCGCTGTATGGTTTTGACCACCGTACTGCAGCTCAGTTTCATGGTGTTGGAAATCTAACCCAGGCCATCTTTATGTAGAGCAACAATTCTTTTTTTTCAAATCCTCAGAGAGTTCTTTGCCATGAGGTGCCATGTTGAACTTCCAGTGACCAGTATGAGAGAGTGTGAGAACGATAACAACTTGGCATGGCGCGGTGCGAGGTCAGGTACATTTGCTGATCAGTATTGATTGAGTTCACATGCTCGCTCATCAAAACTTATAACTAAGCACATAGTACCCACTTACTTCACCACCATATCTAGTTATTCAACATACAAGGAGACTTTGAAGAAAATAAAAATTCTTAATGAAAAGGCAATATATTTCAGTTTTCTGTGCTTTCATACACTTCAAATCGAGAATATTAGACAAAAAGTTCTACCAATACGAGTAACCTATCCTTCATCCGGTTTGGCTCAAACAGCACAAAATGTGATTTTAGAAGAAAGACTAGAAACATTTTCTCCACTACAGCAGACAGAACTAGAAAAACTTATCTCTTCCTCAACTTCTGCTACATGCACACTCGATATGTTTCCAACAAGCCTATTGAAACAAGTATTACCAGCTATTATTAAACCTATCTTAACTATCATCAACTCTTCTCTTAGTCTGGGTCATGTACCTAAGTCTTTTAAACTAGCTGTGATAAAACCCTTGATAAAGAAGCCAAATCTTGACCCCAGAGAACTGTCCAGTTTTAGACCCATTTCCAATTTACCTTTTATCTCTAAGATTTTAGAAAAGGCTGTAGCTCAACAACTCTGTTCTCATCTACATAAGAACAACATATATGAAAAATTCCAATCTGGTTTTAGGCCACATCACAGCACAGAGACAGCTTTAGTTAAGATAACAAATGATCTTCTTCTTGCCTCTGATCAGGGCCACGTATCTCTACTGGTGTTTCTCGATCTAAGTGCAGCTTTTGACACTATAGATCACACTATTCTCTTGGACAGGCTAGAAAATATAGTTGGAATCACAGGAACAGCGTTATCCTGGTTCACATCTTACCTTAGTGATCGCTTTCAGTTTGTAAAGATAAATAATGTATCGTCTAACACTACAAAAGTGAAATATGGCGTTCCACAAGGTTCTGTTTTAGGTCCTCTGTTATTTACACTATATATGCTACCATTAGGCTCAGTTATAAATAGACATGGAATTAGTTTCCACTGTTATGCCGATGATACACAACTGTACATATCAGCCAAACCAGATGATAAATCCAGATTAAATAAGATAGAAGATTGTGTAAGAGATATTAGACTTTGGATGCTACAGAACTTCCTTCTTTTAAACCCAGATAAAACGGAAGTTCTCCTCCTCGGCCCAAAGGCTGCTCGGACTAAATGTTCAGATTTAATGTTAAATCTTGCTGACTTCTCTGTAGTTCCTGGTTCAGTAGCCAAAAATCTTGGTGTAACAATTGACTCAGATCTGACATTTAATCAACACATAGGTAATATTACAAGAACAGCGTTTCTTCACCTACGAAACATTTCAAAGTTAAGAAATGTGTTATCTGTGTCTGATGCTGAAAAGTTGATACATGCCTTTATAACCTCAAGGCTAGATTATTGCAATGCATTATTGTCAGGATGCTCCAGCAGGAACCTGAATAAACTACAGTTAGTTCAGAACTCTGCAGCTAGAGTACTAACTAAAACCAGGAAATTCAATCACATCAGTCCAGTTTTATCAGCGCTACACTGGCTTCCTGTTAAATTCCGTATCGACTATAAAATTCTATTACTGACGTATAAAGCCCTGCACGGTCTCGCACCGGAGTACCTGCAAGATCTAATTTCCTATTATGAACCGCCACGTTCACTCAGATCACAGGATGCTGGTTTTCTAATAGTTCCTAAAATTCAGAAGACTACAATGGGGGGAAGAGCTTTTTCCTACAAAGCCCCAAAATTGTGGAATAATCTCCCAGTTAATGTTCGGGACTCTGACACAGTCTCAATATTTAAGTCTAGACTGAAAACATACTTGTTTAGTGTAGCTTTTGGTTATTAATCTTCTCTTTTAGATAAAGGCAGGAGATCTGGGGGTTCTTGGACACAGAGGTTTATGGTAAACTGAGATGTTGGTGCTGTTGTTCCACCACTTCACGCGATCACACAGGTTTGTTGATGGTGGAGTGGGGGGACCCCAGTGTCTCAGGGTACTCTCATGTCCATGTTACCTTCTGGTTCTCTCCTTTTAGTTTAGGCTGTTATAGTTAGATCTGCCGGAGTCACCAACCACACTCTAAAATTCTGAAAATTCATATTCTCTACAGTCTTACTCCCGAGCCCAACTAACTCTTTCTCTTTACTCTTCCTGAGGAAATGACTGTCCTCCCATCTGTTCCCAGTATCGGCACATGTTATTTCTCTGTGAGGAGATGCGGCAGATCTAAATAATTACAGACCGATCTGAAAACTGTCTTGTTTATCCAAAATATTAGAATCCCTACTGAATAACCAGCTAAAATATTTTCTTTATGAAAACTCTGTCCTGTCCACCTATCAGAAATTTTATTTAATATTTTTAGATAAACTTCAACATTTTACACTTTACAGACTGCTCTATATAAACTTAAATGCTAATAAAACCAAATGTTTTCCAGACTTTCAGATAGCGTTTTAGATTCCATAAATATTACTACCCTGATAGCATACTAACCCTAGCATAGAATTAGTCAGCGAATATAAATACCTCGGCATTTGCCTGGATGAAAAACTCTCCGGTAAATCCCATATAAGCAAACTTGCCATTAAGTGCAGACAGAAGCTCGGATTCCTTTATCGGAATAAATCCTGTCTACCCATGTACGCTAGGAAAAGAATAGTAGAGGCAACCATACTAGCAGTTCTGGACTATGATGTAATCTGTAATAAAAGCGTCTGTCAGTGCCCTCAAACCGCTAGATTCAATCTATCATTCTGCTCTGAGATTTATAACTGGTGACCCTTACAGTACTCACCACTGCAGACTATATGATGATAGAGTTGGTTGGTCCTCACTAGCTGCATGAAGAGAATCACATTGGCTTATTTTTATCTATAAATCACTCTCTGGCCATTTGCCAGCTGACATCTCTTCTCTGATTTCAATAAATAACAATAATTATCAGACTCGTTCTAGTGGCTGGATCACCTGTCAGGTACCAGAGTTTTTAGCGAACTGGGAAAAACTTTTTTAAGCTACAGTGCTCCAGCGAGCTGGAATTCTCAGGAAACTCTAAAGCTCAGCTCGCTAGAATCACTGAGCCATTTTAAACTTTTAGTTTCTAGTTACTATCAGAAAGCTTGTGATTGTTTTAAATGGGTTTATCTTTCCATTAAGATTTTAATTTTTATCTTTATCTTATGAGTTTTTTATTATTATTATCTTATTTGTTTATTTTTATGTATTTTATGTTTATTTTCTATTTAAATTGTCTTTAAAAAATTACATTTATATTTTATGTATCTACATTAAATGTTTATTTAAAAGTTGTATTTTATTTATTATTATTATTATTGTTCATTTTGTTTTTAATCCTTTAAAAAGCCACATTGAAAATAAGGGTCAGCCGTTAATGTATTTCCGAGATAAAATAAAGGTTGATTGATTGATTAATATTAAATTTTACTATTGCCTGAATAAACCCTGGACTGATATCTGTTATTATTATGACCATTTAATGTGTTGAATTACAATTATCACTAAAATACACTTGAACATGTTGGTGATATTGGAGTCCTCTTCATAATTCATATGCACATAGTATTCTAGACTCTGAACTGATATCTGTTTACTTTATGGACTACCTATTAGAAATTGCTATTTTATAAAGCTGTGAATTTTACATGTGAACAGTATCCGCGCGCGCACACATTTCACGTGCGGCTAGTTTAGCTGCGTATTGGCGATAGGTGGCTGGCTTAACCGGAGTTTAATGTGGGCAACGGGAATCAGTGAATGCGGAAAAAAACAAAATACCCCAATCCAATACTCGAGCACAGAAAGCAGTCGAAGGTGATGCACATGGCGCGCGCGAGGACTCATCGAATCGAGAATGAAAAATGGTGGTTTGAGCGCGACATGATAAACACGCACGCAGGACTTCTTTCTGTGCTCACTAATTTCACATTTATGCTCGCGGGAGGGATATTTATACACGCGAATTGTTAAAACTTACAAGTTTATATTTTACATCTTGAGTTTTTGAGTCCCTAGTTTTACATTGACAATTAACAACTCCAACACCAATAATTACCTCTGAAACTGCGTTTAGCACCGTGCTCCTTTTAAAACCTGTCACGGTATAAAGATGGACTGAGAGGAAAGAAAACCAAATTCGTTATTTTCATTCTGACGGCTTTCCGGCTTTTCCGCTTGTAGCCTGTTTGAAGAGTTTAAAACTAGCGCTATGATTGGTCTAAGCCTTCTTTTCCCAACAGGTTGCTGACCAATGCCGAGACAGTTGACCCATCAATGACTCTTCGCGTATTTTGAAGTGACCCGTCGTAGCAGCGTAGTTTGCTGTCTAAATGCGTATCTGCTATGCAAAATGTTGGCAGGTCTGCATTGTATGAAAGCGTCATACCTTCAGTGTTGTCCCATGAAATGATAAAATATTTACAAAAATGTGAGGGGTGTAATGTACTTGTTTTGCTATACTTGTCAGATCCACTCAAACCAGCACAACAGACACTAACACATCACCACAATAGTGCCATTGCAGAGCTGAGAATGATCCACCACCCAAATATCTGCTCTGTTATGGTCCTGTGGAGGTCCTAATTTCTATTTCTTAACATTTATTGATGTATTTGATTTTTAAAGCACATTTTATTTAGCATTGCTTATCACTGTGTCTTTGGCAGCCTAGAAAAAAGATATAAATAAAATAAATTACATTGTTTAGAAATATAATACATTTGCTATAGCACAGTATGTTGCACAACTAAATCTAACCAGCACAGGATGTATGAAATTCAGATTTTTTTTTTTTGCTTATTTGCATGTTTGTTCAATGCTTTTAAAAATCTCATACTCATGCAAACAAATGATTAGAATCCAGAAAGCTGAGAAGAGATACACTTGATGTAGGTGGGCTGAGAGGAGAGACACCTGATGTAGGCGGTGTTACAGGTCAGGCAGCTGAAATAGTTTGAATAAGGATACTGGTAACGGATGTGGGCTCAGTAAACAGAAGGTTGTTTGATAGGGGTGGGCTCTTTTGAGGGTGTGGTAGAATTTGATAAGGAGCAGCATTGCTTATGGAGAGTCTAAAGTTGTGGTGGCTGCCAGAAACACAATCTGAAAAAGATGTAAAATGACATGTAAAATGACAAGAAAAACAAATAGGAGAACATTAAATCCAATAAACAAAGCAAGATAACTGTCTTAGCATTAATGTCATCTGACCATGTGGAGCTCTTTAATGTATCCATCCTGATGTGAATTTGAGGTGACGCGTATGTCATGTGTCACATACGTCATTGGCTATCATGGTGAAAGTAAAAACATTGCAACATAAAACATTACAACTACATATATTCACAATTAGGACAACTTGTAAGTTCAAGAATGAAGGATTAGGGTTTTCATTTTCACAATAATGATAACTTCATGTGACTATGCCAAATACCTAACTGAAAAACTAACTAAATTTAATTTAGGTTTGACACAGACATGCATTTCCAAACAACCAGTTCTGATTTATGATTTATGCAGCAGGATAATGACCACCAGTTAAAGCACACACGTTGTTTTACCAAAGAATCATTGAAGTAGACTAAAGTTATTGTTTTGGAATGACCAAGTCAAATTCCTCACCTTAATCCAGTAGAAATGTTGTGAAAGGATCTGAAGCAAGCAGTTCATTGGAGGAAACCCACCAACATAACAGAGTTAAAAGTTTTGTACAAAGGAATGGGCTAAAATTCCTGTAAACCAGCATGTAAGACTATTCAACAGTTACAGGAACTGTTACTGGAAGCAGTTACTGCTTCAAAAGAGGGGTTACACCAGATACTAAAAGCAAAGGTTCACATACTTCTGCCACTCAAATATGTACTATCAGACCAAGTCTTATACTTTCGTCTCTTTTGTTAGAAAACAGCCTTTCCTGTTGCCCTTTTGTTTGAATCCACTTCAGGCAGGCCGAACACAATTTTATGCCTTTGAGATCGGAGGCTTCGGAAAACAGAAGCAGCGTTAAAACACAGCAGACATGGGAAGTCTTTACAGGCACAGCATTTCATCTACTCAAAGTTCCATTGTTTCACCAAATCCTATAGACACACAGTTACCATGGTTTCGACTGTGGTGAGTGGCTGCAGGGAGCGAGCTTGCAGTTAACAACACAGTGAATCCCAGCAAACACACAGGTCTTTTGTACAAGGTTTTAACAAGGCTGTCACAATGTGACTTAAGTAACATTGTCACAAAATACAGTTATCACTTCTACCAACTGCACAAGGGTGAAGTCACCTTTTTATTCCTGTTGTGACAACATTGCGGGCACCAAAACAATAGAAAACATAACTGCAACACCAAAAATGATAGAATACATAACAATAGAATAAATAACTGTATTTTCAAGGCAATGTACCACCATGTATGTGTGCTTGCTTAAAAAACAGCAAGGTTAGAAAACTGGAAATACTGTTGTTGATTCTGAAGTTAATAGATTATCTTTTGTTTAGGGCATACATAACTTATTTATTCTGCTGTTCAACTTTTTACACTATGGTGGTCCGTTTTGTGGTATATTCACTATATGAGAGCCTAATTTTTTTGTGTTGTTTCATGAGTAACCAGACATGGGAACAAGTCACTAAGTTGCAGGTAACAAGTAAGTCCCAAGTCTTGACAATAAAGTCTCGAGTAAAGTCCCAGCGAGTCTTAAGTCTTAACTTCAAGTCCTAGTCAAGTCACCAGTTGTAACATAATTTTAATATTTAACACAATTGATGCAGATGATTATTAGTATATTAAACTGACATTAATCATAAATGTTTTAAAGTTTGTATTTATTATAACAAAAACAACTTGCATATGAAATTAGATCAATTCATTAATTATATGGACCATGTCTTTGAAATTCTAAACAGCATGTGTGAACTCTGCAGTAGCTCTGCATGTATTTTCACTTTTCTGCACTACACTTTGTGGCTGAGATGCTGTGCTTCCTAAATGTTGTTTTTTTTGTTTGTTTGTTTTTTTTAAGTAAAATTCACAGTGGACGGTGGAATATCTAGGAGGGATGAACAGAGGGAGAGAGCTTTGTTCACATTAACTGTTGTTTATCATTAGGTCGCTAAGTTTGCTAGTTTGTTAGCCAGCTAGCTAGCTAAATGCTGTATGTGAAGTGTACATAGCAAAGACTCAAACGTCGAACAGAGTCTGAAGTGGTTTAACGGGATTATTGTCGGGAGCATGTTGCTCGTCTGCTAGCGACCCCCAAAGCTTCTATTAATTAGCTTACAGAAGTTACAGAAACTGAACTGAGCAGCTCTATTTAATACAAAATTATTCAGTTATGTGATTCAGTTTTCCTAATTGATTGTGTTAAAATAAGGTTGTCAAGTCTTTGAGTCTTAAAGTCCGATTCCAAGTCAGTAAAGGTAAAGTCTCAGTCAAATTGCAAGTATTTAGTGTTGTCATTGAGTCAAGTCACAAGTGTTTAGTTTAGTGACTCAAGTCTAAGTCATATGACTCAAGTCCACACGTCAGTGAGTAACCCTGATATCGCTGATGCAGCCATACAGAGCAAATATGCCACAAATTTTCCTTTCATTCTGCTACATCATATGGTTTTATGAAAATACAGAAATGCTTGGACAGTTTATCTAAGCATGTAGACTACACTGAGCTAGGGCTATTCCTAAATCCAGGTTGTGTGCATCTGTATGCTTTCCCACACAGGGAAACTATTATTAGTTGATTGCCAGGCCTAGGGCTGCACCTAACAAGTAATTAATCGTTGAATGCTTCGTTTTTTGATTATCTAATGACTAATTTTTAGATTAATGAGTGTGTTAGAAGTTAAATTTTTACACACACATATATATATATATATATATACATACTTCTATGTTTGGTTAATCTATTTTTATTGCACATTAACCATCTGTAGAGTGAGTGTGAAGACTACAGTTTAGCTTTCCAACAAAAGCTGGTGGTAAGATTTAAATCGACTGAAAAGTAAGTACCTCCATTCCTACTATGGCTGTGTTTGCTTGTGTGGACTGTGGCATGTATAGTGATAGTCCTTTCTCCACCAATAGTGAAAATATTAGTCAGTTCTTCGAGGATAGTGGTTCATGTAGATGGCAATAATATTCGTATGTCAGTCTGAGGTCACAATATTAACATTAAAGAGGTAGTGAAAATAGCTTATACGATGTCCAATGCCGTAACATGCTCTGGCCATATTGCAAGACGTCAGGCTGCTAAAGAAGGCGCTACACTGCTGGATATCCAAGTCGTGTGCAGAAAATAATGTGGGCTTTATAGACAATTGGGTCCCTAAGTACAACTATATTGACTGTCTACTGCCACGAATTTCACAGGCAAGGACATTGCTGTTTGTACGATAGCACCCCATCAACCATTTATCAAATAATTAAGAACTACAAGGAGAGTGGTTCAATTGCAGTTAAGGCAGCTTCAGGGTGCCCAAGAAAGTCAGCGTCAGGACCGTCTCCTAAAGATGATGAAGCTACAAGATCGGGTCACCATCAGATGGACATTCTGCAGGAAATATAGGGATTGGACTGCAGAGGTCTGGGATATGTTATTTTTTTTCCTCTGAAGAAGTTACATTCCGGCACCTCTAACTGCTGCATCATTTAAGGTGGAAAGGCAGGATATAAGAAACTAACTTCAGCCATGTCTTTCTTCAGGTTGGCGCTCAGTAACGTCTCTCTCGGCTAGTTCAATTTACAGTAGACTTTGGATACTGTGTATCGTTTTCTCTCTCTCTTTCTCGATTTTACAATCCGTGCCATTAAATCACGTCTTCTTCATGTCACCTGGATTTGCTCCCATGATTTTTTGCAATCGAGTTACTCGAGTACCTCGAGGAATCGTTTCAGCCCTATTACCTAATAAAACATTTTTGCAACAGTTGCCACTACAGACAAAATCCAACTGCTAAAAGAGAAAGGTGTTCAAAAATGTTTTTTCCCCCCCACGTTCTCTGGCACTGAGCACTTATGGCTCAAGTGTGTGCATCGCTGCACAAATGACAAAGGTACCTTTAGAAAAGTGAATCCTGTTTATTGACATTGATATGCACGCAAAATAATCCACCTCCTTGCGTTTTTTTGTTCCCCATACATTTCAGCAAGGTACAAAGTATACAAACACTATTGAAGTAAGACAAAAAGCAATTAATAAGTAAAACATTTTGAATTCACGTTTACTTATATTTAAACAGTAGGCAGAGGCTGACAACTACCAAATAATGCATTTTATAACATAGGAAAATACTTTAAAGAAAATCCTTTCAAATGAAAAAAGAAAAACATCCTGCTTCCTTGTCAGTAGACAGGTCTCATCAGTCCCAAAATTGTATAAAATTTTTACTACCAACATTCCAGTCTTTTCAGTCTAAAATTAGATCAGTCTGAGTCACTGTCTCTGTCACTGTCAGCTTCTTTTACATCCACACTGAACTTGTACTCCTGGTCACAGCCCATGTAAGCATCACTCATGAAATACAGTGTATAGTTATGGACTCCAACAGCAGGGGCCACAAAGTCCAGTTTTACCTAATCAAGAGAAGAGAGGTTAAAATCCTGCAATTCTACTATTACAATGTTTCTAATAAGATTATATAAAGATATAATGTAACAAGTGCAAAACTGAACTAGCCTTGGCTTTCTGCTGCAGAGTCAACCTCTTAATGGAGATGAGACTGTTAGATTTGGGGTCTCCAATTACTACCCACCAGCCCTCTTCACGTTTCTACACAAAAATATAAAAATAGTCAAATGGTTTTTGAAGAAAAATAAAATGCGAGGCATACTTCTGCTGACTGTTCTGTAAAAGCAGCATGCATTTTACTGACCTGAGGAAAGAGGGGAGCAATGACTGGTCCTGTAACCTCTTCCTCTCTCTCCAACTGTACCTGGACCACAACTGGACTCCCACTGCAAATAAAAGACTTTAGCTTTCTCAATTCTGACTCATGCATTAAAAGGTATTCTAACAGGGAAGTCTTGTGGGGCAGGATAGAAAACCAGACAGGGTAAGGGAGGGAAAAAAAGGGACTTTAAGGTCATTACACACTTTGCACAATTTTTGGGCGTCAATAAACTAATGAGTCGAATTGTGTCGGTGTCTAAAAAGTTGAACTGTTGTGTTGTTGTATTGCTCTTTCAGATCAAATTCACAACTGCCTTTCAGGGCTGTCGTGCATACCCAGCTACAATTATGGCTGAAACGAAAGATGTAAATTTGATGTCCAAAGGCCATTACTTTTTTTTTTTTTTAGCTTGCATTAACATTATACTGACCCGAAAAAATGTGTTGCAAACTACTAAACAAAAAATGAGGAAAGTTAGGCTCTAAAGTGTCAAAATCGTCTGTCACATATTTACAATTTAGAAATGCATACATTTTATACATTAAAGTTAAAAATACAGGTCACTGTAAGTGGCCAATGCCTGTTAACTTTGGAACCCTCGGATGAAGTTTGTTTTTGTATTTTGGTCAATTATATTTCTAAAATATTTACATGAGACACACATACAATAAGTTATTTTTAGGAGACATGATTTTGATATCTTAAAAAAAAAGGGGGGGAAAAAAAATTGATACAACATTTACTTGGTGCCTAAAAAAAATGTGTCTAAGCTGAAAATTCAATAGAATGAAAACCCATCAAAATTCTTGCTCATACAAATAAATAATTAAAAGTGATTTTTTTAATGATTATCCTCTTGGATTCACTCGATGCACTTAAACTTTGACACAGAAGACAAGCTTTGTGTTTAATGTTAAAATTTTGTCAAATTGAGTTGCATGTCTACTATTAAATGTTCTGACATAATACATAAATCATGTCTGAGGCTAAAAGCACAGATAATATAAATGGTAGTAATTTTGGATGTTTTTTGGAGCTGATTTACTGGCTAATACGATTAAATCATATCGGCTGGGACCAGAGATGAAAACAGTCCAACAGTGAGAGCAAGGTCTACAGTATAACAGTATGTTATATTATAATACAATAACTACTTTGCTGTTGCAGAGAGATAAAATGGACAATTAGTGTAGACCCATGAAGTACCTAAGATTAGCTTTAAGATGGAATGGTGAATGGGAGATCAATGGTTTACAGTCCTTACCTCTTGATATCGTCTTTGTCAGCTACATCGTAAGACAGCTCAATGTTTGGATAGCGGTTACAGAAACGCGCTACGTCAGCCATCTGAATATCTGACAGTTGCAGAAGAGTGGTGCGGTCTTCATCCTCCATTTCCATAATGTCAAAGATACTCTCCACTCCCTACATAAAAAAAGGAAAGAAATTAGCAAATCTCTAAGCATTAATGGCCTCTGCTGCCCAAAAACACAAAATGCCTTTCACCTTCTCAGTGCATCGTTTTATGTGCTCTGAGCTGAAGTGAGGCAGCTGTTTGAGATACGAGTCTTTAGACCACATGGCCTGGGTCACCATCTGAGCCAGCTCCATAGCTGCCAGGGCAGGACTCAACCAGCCATTACTAGAGAGCACGTCCACGCATGCTTGAATAAGACGCACAGCCTGTATGTAAACAAACACAGGATAGTCATACTGTGAAACCATGAAACTGGACATCCACAAATAATTTTCCTCTCCAGTGTGCTACATATAAACTTACTTACAACTTACTTTGTGCAGTAACCCACAATTGACTGTAACAGATGCATAAATACTACATAATCAAACTAATCGCTGCAGTTAAATAACGTTTGCAACCGTTTTGCTTACCTTGTTGAGAATTTCCTCAGTGTCAGACTGAAGCTCAGCACTGAGCTGCATGCGAGATAGATGGGCTTGCAAAAGCAGGTTGGTCTTCACATGGGGATCATTGAACTTGGGGCTGTTCAGCTTGTGAGGCACTTTCTGGGCCAGCTATTAAAAAAAGTTCAAATGTGTTCAAATCTAAATACTGATAATCATCACTTGAATACGAATTTAAACTATGTGACCAACCTGACGGAGCAGAGTGTCTTCATGGTGTCTGATAGGAATGTTTTTGTACTCTGCTGCATTGGAGATGATCTCAATCAAACCACGAATTTTAGTTTTGGCATTCAAAGACATGCTGAACAACTCTGAAGAAAAAGAAACAAAGTAGACATAACTCCAAAAACAGGTAATGAAAACAGCAAATCATAAATGTAGCTGACAGTAACCACACAAACATTGCTTATGTGTCCCTTTTTGTTAATTCATTTTTATTTGAACAGTTTTCTAATCAAGATTTTTAAAATAAAAAAGCAAATAATTTGTAATATTTTGTTTCAGTGAACTGTAGACACTTCACTTCCAGTCTACCCTCATTCAAAATTCTAAAACTCCACAGAAGACACTGCATCTCACATGTTAAATAACTATTTCACATACTGGTGATATAGCAATGGCTATATATTAGACAGGTTAAGCTTCTCTTACCAATGGTGGTATAGTTAATGTAGTAGTATGCTGCAATCATGCCCAGGTTGAGAGGGGCCACATCCATTTCATCCTCTATACTGATGCATTTGGACTGCTCCAGATCCTGCAAGGTGTTCTCTACCAGTTCTGACAAGTGGTCTGACAGGTGCCGATGAGACATTCCTGCCATAGCAAGAGGCATTAAGGAAAATCAAGGATGTAGGACACAACAAAAAAAACAAAAACAACCTTCCGCAAATAAGGGGGGATGCATCCTCGTCACTTTCAGCATTATAAGGAGTATGTAAGATGACACATTCTGTTAAAGTCATACCCCCCCGCAGATCCTACTCCTTCCTCTTCATGTCACCCCTGGTCACTACCAATAAGAATCTATTATGATTTTATCATCCAACTTCTTTCCATTACTAGCCAAGAGCTGTATTCTGCTGTGGAATGGAACATCAGTGTTCACCTTTGCCTGCCATTTTCTGCACTTGTTTTCTTTGAAGCTGTTTTTTTATGGCTGGGAAGAGGCATGCTTTTTCTTCATCCGCTCATTTGGGGACTAAAGGCAGACTCAGCGCTACAGTAACTCACTATTGCCTCATTAGGTGCAAAGTAGAATTACAAACGGGCTGTGAATAGCTGGTAAGCTGGCATGGTAACCTAATTTAACTCTCTGCAACACTACACTTACAACCTTTAAAACTTATTTCTCCACTTTCTGCTGATAATTTTAG
This sequence comes from Megaleporinus macrocephalus, assembly GCA_021613375.1. Taxonomy (NCBI): domain Eukaryota; kingdom Metazoa; phylum Chordata; class Actinopteri; order Characiformes; family Anostomidae; genus Megaleporinus; species Megaleporinus macrocephalus. The sequence continues at coordinate 21,372,556 of CM038710.1, forward strand.
TTAATTTAGGAATGCTTTAAACTAAAAATATTGCAAATTAGTTACATCTGATATATTGCCCCTTTAAAGCTTTATAAACATCTATAAACCAAGCCCAACAACAGTAGCAACACTTAAAAAAAAAAAAGTAACACAATCAACAATAAATAAAACAATCCCCAAAACACAGCTGGTGGGGAGAAAGAAACACAGGAGAAGGCCCCACTCTGCCCAGAAGGCTTCACATCTATGGTGCAGCACAATCTAGGCCGGTAACCTAGAAAGCCTTGTAGCCCAGATAAAATATTTAAATTTTTATAAAAGCACAGTGTTGTCTCACCCTGGAGGTTGTAGTAGTTGGGGTTCTGAGTCATGCGGCGATAAAGGAAGGTCCATGTCAGATAGTCCACAGCATCCTGCTTATTCTCCACGGTCTTGGTGACAATCTCAGCATTGAAGTGATCATGAAGACAGTGGTCCAGATGAGATTCAACCGGGAGAGGCTCATAAAGGAATTTCTTAAAGAAGTCCTTGGGAATTGGAAAACAGCAAAAATTATGCAGAACCCTATCAGTTCTTCAGAACGAGGTTTAGTGCTTTAGAATTTGGGTTTACCTTTTTGGATCCTTGGCATAAAATGACGCAGCGGCCCTCATCATCCAGTAGAGGGCGATTAGCCTTCCCCACCATCTGGAGCACGTCATAGATTGGGTAGTCCACATAACTTGGTAGAAAGAGCAAGATCCATTAAATTTGCTAAATCATTTTTGAGCAGCTATACAATGGTTTTTGACAAAGTCACAGAATGAGAGAACCAGAAATACACACGCATGAATTTTGCCATTGTAATACTGTGTGTCCATGACTATCACCAAGTGGGCAGAGATGTTAGTTCCCCAGCAAAGGGAGCGGGATGCCACCACAACTTGAATGGCACCTTGAGGACAAAGAGAGGACACATTATTAGAAGACCAATACTGTTTTTGCCCTTTAAACAATTCAACTAAACACTTAAAATTCAAGCAAGATTATATTGCAGATTAAAAGCAGAATTTGTACATTGTAGAAAACAAGGTCAATACTGACCAGAGTTAAAGAGCTGCTCAACAATCTTGCGTTCGGTTGTCAAGAGTCCTTCATGCAGATAGCCCACACCATTAGAAAGGGTCTCCTTCAGTGTTACATCGGACAACTTTTCCAGGAATGGGGCTAGGTCGTTCTCAGAACAGTGCAGAAACCTACAGAGCATTAAAATAAACCAATGAAGTGCTGAGGATAAAATGCTAAGGTTTCAAGTAGTCCAAACACTTCACCTAGAATTATCAGTACTAGCTACATGAACAATATCTCCTTAGGTTATTAAGTTTCCTCAGTTGTTGTTTGGGGGTGGAGGGTGCTAGGGGTGTATAACATTGAAGTGTTTACTAAAGGGAGAATATGAGCATTAAGTCTGCTGACTGGCTCTCATTATACCTCTGAGGGACCACATCGGCAGCGCAGAATGTAAGGATGTCTATGGCAGTCAGGCGGGTTTGGCGCCGAGAGGGCACAAACACAAGTGCTGGTTTGGATGGAGAGTGCTTCATGATCGCATGATACACAGGTTTAGCCATAGATAAAAGACGTGTTTGTGTGTGGCTCACGTTGAAACCCTGACAAAGAAAGTAAAGGGAGAGAGGAAAGAGATAAAAGGTAAATAAAACAAAGAAATACTATCTATAAAACAAACATACTTTAAGTGTATAGTTTAACAGTAACTTGGTATTTATTTAGTCACAGTGTTTATCGGTATGAATAAAAACTGATAATCATAAATCCAAAAAAAATGGGACAGTGTGTAAAATGCTAATAAAAACAGAAAGCAATGATTAGTAAATCCTTTTTTAGTTATATGCCATAAATATACACCATTAATAGTTCCAGCAACATGTTCCAAAAAAACTGGGAAACACTTTTCTTTTTTTTTGTATAGATATATTTATTGAAAAAGTACAAACCTCAGAGGTCAACAACCAGTAAACACAACAGCACATTTTTTTTTGGAAAGAAAAAGATAGAGAGAAAAAAAATTAAATAAAATAAATAAATAAATCCACCCGCCCCACCACTCCTCTAAATCACTGTGTTTACAGTTAAATTAAATTTAACAATTACATTTGACATAAATGGGCATTAAAAATAAAATATGGTCATTAATCCAATGTTTCTGGCTTGGAGGTTCTGTAGATTTCCAGTTTTTAGGTATAATTTTTTGCTGCGGTGGATGCCAGCAAAATAAAGTGTCTCTTGCAAAGAAGTAGTTCCAGGGATGTAACATCTCCCAAGATCCAGATCTTAGGATCAGAGTCCAAACATAGTCCACAAACCTCTGAGGTTATTGTGATCACACTATTCCAGTAGGTCTGCAACTGCATACAATTCCAAAACATATGAACACATTCAACAAATATTTTACACCTTTGGCACTGGTCAGAGATACCATTACTGAGTTTATTCAACCTGTATGGAGTATAATATGTGCGATGGAAAATGTTAAATTGAATTTGTCTGTGTTTAGTAGATACCAGTACTGTTTGAGATAAATTCAATAATCTGCTCCAGCTATCGTCTTCATACGTACAGCTTAGGTCTGATTCCCATTTAGATTTTTTTGAACACTTCTCATAAGCTGGTAAGTTCTCCACAACAGTCTTATAGACACAAGTAGTAAGGCGTTTAGTCGAAACACTTTTGGGATCCAACAGACACGTTTCGAGTAAGGTTTCCTCTGGTTTATTTGGGAATATCCCTAATGACTGACTTCTGACCCAATGCCTGATCTGCAAATATTTAAAGAGATTATGTCTGTGTAACCCATAGAACTCACATAGTTAATCAAAACTGGCAAATATATTATTAGTATAAAGGTCACCGATCAATCTAATGCCTTTCCTAACCCAAGTTTGTAATATACCATCTGCTACCGCGGCAGGCGGCATGTTTGGGTTGCCTTTAAGAGATGTGTTAACCAACAACTGTATATCTAAGCCCAGAACAGAGTGTAACTGCTGCCATGCATCAAAAGTAGCCAAAATCAGTGTGTGTGTTGTGATTGTAGAAAACTGCTTTTTTTGAGCCCAGAAAAGGGATAACTGCTAATGATGTAGATTTTAATCCCTGCTGTTCTATCGGAATCCACCTTACATCATTAGCCTTTGAAAAAATCCACATCCACAGCACGTGGAGTTGGGAGGCCAAATAATAGATTCTGAAATTTGGAAGATTTAAACCACCCTTAGAATAGGGAGCCTGCAAAGTAAGAAGTTTGCCCTTGGGACCTTTTTACGCCATAAAAATAAAGGATACAGCTCTGTCTAATTCTTTAAAAATGTTACTGGAACTTTTAGGGGAATACAATGAAATATATAAATATATTTAGGTAAAAGATTCATTTTAATTGTGTTGACTGTACCAATTAAAGATAGAGGAAGGGCCATCCATCACTGTAAATCTGCTTTAGACTTGTCAATTAATGATATGTAATTCTCTTGGTAGACTTTGTTATATGAGGGACAAACAATAACACAAAGGTATTTAAAACTATCAGGACACTATTTAAATGAACCAGGTAGTATTTTTATCTGCTGTTCTGTCATACTCATTGGAAATGCTTCACTCTTAGAGTAATTAATTTTATAGCCTGAAACTGCACTGTATGACTTATACTAACAGATCATCTGCATAAAGCACTAATTTATGCTCCTCTGTTCCTATTTTCATTACTGTGATAGATAAGTCAGAGCGGACTGCAATGGCTAATGGCTCTATAGCAATGGAGAATAAGCCAGGGGAACCTGGGCACCCCTGCCTACAACCTCGGGAAAGTGTAAAGGCGTCCGACACAACTCCATTAGTCAGGATCTGTGACATGGGGCCGTTAGAGAGTTTTAACATATCTAATAAAACTGTCTCCAAAATTCATGGTCCTCAAAGTCTCAAAAAGAAAACCAGGTTCAATTCTGTCAAACGCCTTTTCTGCATCCATGCACAATATCACAAAGGGATGTCCTTGTCTTTTGGCAATGTCAATAATATGAAACAGCTTCCTAACGTTATCATAGATTATTTTAGGAACAACCATTTCTAATCAAGATGCTATTATTTTAGACAGTACCTTAAAATCTGAATTGAGAAGGCTCAGGGGTCTATAATTACCACACCTCTGAGGGTCCTTTCCAGGTTTGGGAAGTAAACCTGGAAACGTAACGTTATTGTTGCAAGCTCCAAAGACTGAGGGAGTGATGCCTTTAGGGGTTAATAATTTTTCTGAGAAGATTTTAAAATATTCTATAGAAAACCCGTCTGGCCCTGGAGCTTTATTGTTCTGTAACGATTTGATAGCCAGGAGAACCTCCTCCTCAGATATTTCTTTATCCAGCATGTCTTCTGCTAATTTTAGGTAGAAGTAACTGACTCAGAAATTGTTTTATTCTAGTATCGTCAAGATCAGTCTTATAACTGATCATAACGGTTGGTAGTACTTTTTAAATTCTGAATTTATGTCTCTTGAATTTTCTACGTCTACCATCCTCTGCTTTAATTCTCTGAATGAATTTTTCCGTATCTTTTTTTAAATTTTTTTTATCTGCCATGCCAATAGCTTACTTGTTTTGTTACCAAATTCATAGTAATGATATCTTGTTCTGCCCATTGCTGCTTTAGTTTGTACACAGATGGTCATAAAATGCGTTTTTGTTTTCATGCAAGTGATTCTGTTTTGTTTTTTAATGGTCAATTTCAGAGCCCTTATATCATTTTCTAATTGAAAGAGTTCCCCATTTTGTCTGTTTTTATATGAAATAATGTGACCTCTCTTATATGCTGTAAGTGCTTCCCATATATTTAAATGTGAGGAGGTTTTTTAATTTACTTCTAGATATATGTCTATTTTGGTATTCATAAAAGTAACAAACTCTGGATCTCTCAGCATAGTTTCTAAATCTCCACCTTGGAGAGGTAGACTCAAGTTTGAGTTCTAATTCCATTTTTGCCGGATTATGGTCTGAAATTGTAGCAGCTAAATAGGAACATGTTTTGATCTGTGACAAAAGTGTCTGCAAAGCCAAAAACATTTATTCTTGAGTAAGTATTATGGACACTGGAGTAAAACGTAAAATCTTTGCTAGTGGGATTGTGTAAACGTCACACATCACTTAAACCCTAACCTAATTCTCTCATGCCTTGGTCAAAGCCATTGCAGCTTTAGATAGTAACAGTTTTAGGAGAGGAGCGATCCATTGACTGGTTTAAAACTAGATTTTAATCACCACCTAAAACACATTGGACCTCAACTGCCGCCAGGTTTTATAATTAAATAATTGAAAAAAATGTGGATATAAATACTATTCTGTTTGTGTTTATTACACAGTCTATCAAAACCAATCTACCATATTTGTGTTTTTCTGTGGAAATTTATCAAAATCTAAGGTTCTTGTTAATAAGTAAGGCCACCCCTTGAGCTTTGGATGTAAATAAGGAATAAAAAACATGGCCAACCCAGTCCCTGCGCAGCTTTAAGTGTTCTATAACAGTGAGATGGTTCTCTTGGATAAATGCAATATCTGTGGATTGTTTTTTTTAAAGTATGTTAATACTTTCTTCCTTTCAATGGGGGAATTAATTCCTTTAACATTTAACGAAATACAGTTTTAACTGTGTTGTCCTATTCATTTGACATATTGTAAATAATTTTCACTCTGGTTATTAAGTGACAACTTAAAACATAAATGACAACTTGAAGGAAATAAATTCCCTGGTCTCTTGCCAAATATTTACAATTTAACACTTACAAAATCAGACTAGAGAGTGAACCTAACAAATCCCTTTAAACAAAACAAAAAGACGACCCACCCTAGAAACCCAAAATAAAAAACACAGGGTAGGTAAGACTCCATCCCTAAACATACTTGGTAGCCTCTGCGGTCTACTATTCTAAAGTACTGTCATAGCTCCTAAACCAAACAGAACAAAATTAAATATTAGCCTACTGTATTTGGCAGAGTAACGGCTGGCATATCCGATGTTTTTATCACGCAGCTTATTCTTCAGCTCGTTGTAAGCAGCCATCCTGTGTTGCATCTCAACGCTGTAATCTGGGTAAAAGGAGATTCGTCTGGTATCCAGATAAACAGTCCCCTTGTTTCTGGCCAAGCGGAGTACCTGTTCTTTATTCCTGTAGTTCAGAAACTTCACAAGGACAGGCCTGACGCGCTCCGTCGCTTTCCCCAAGCGGTGAGCTCTCTCAATGATGACCGGGACGGGAAAGTGCTCCTCTCCAAAAAGTTGCGAGATGAGACACTCCACATAGCCGATCACATCATTACCCTCAGCCTTTTCTGGGATGTTTACAATTTTCACATTTGATCTTCTACTCCGGTTTTCCAGGTCATCCGCCTTCTCCTTTAGTGACTGCTCAATCTTTGTTAGTGATTGCTGGATACTACCAGTCTTTTCATCTACGTGACCAGTAAGCTCCTTTTTCGATTCTTGAACAGCTTTCATCAAGGATTTTAACGTTGGTTTATCTTGATCAGTCGCTATCTTTCCCTCGTGTGAGTACACAGTTTTGTGCCAAAAACACCCAGAAACAAATAATTTCCAGCTAAGTTGGTGAGATTCAGGTAGAAAATAAACGTCCACGACTATTACAGGGCATTAGTATTTGGAGTGATATAGTTGGTTATTGCAAGGGCATTACCGCAGAGGTTAACCCAGAGCTCACAGATACACGTCCGCTCACAGTGGCTGCATCACGTGACTCATCACCTTTTCTTTTAACAACACATTTTTATGGAGACTGAAAAAAACTGAGCCAATGACGTTTTCAGTTAATCACTCCATACCATAACAGACCCTGACTATAAAACTTAATGTTGGTTACAATTTGGATGATCAATGGACAATTTTGACCTAAAGAGCATGGTGTCTATTAATTCCATAACGATCTAAAAGCTTGACTTATCAGAACGCAAAACTGACTCCTGGTTCACACATGCTACCTTTGTGTGGTGTAAGCGATGAGGCAGTGTCACTAATACAGCTTGCATGCGCTGACCTTTTTATACATAGTGTTTGTGCTGTGAAGCTTCACAGCACAAACACTATTTTTCACAGCAAAAACTACTACATTTATCCAGCAGGATAAAATGTCAAATTAGCCACACTAAAAATACAATTTCTAAAAAGAGAGTGGTGCCTTTCTTTACAGTAAACAGCATTCTTACTTCTGATTGGGCAATCAGCCTGGTAGATCAGCTGGGAAATCTGTGTGCAGGATGAAACATAATGCCTATTTAGCTAGTATTTAGTTTAATAATAAAGTTTCTGGATTAAATCAAATTATGCTGCATGTGTTTCTCAATACCTCTTGCTGTGTGTTGTGAATTGTCATCCAGTAAAGGCATATGCTTACAGATGGGTCCACTGATTGCAGCCGGGCTCGTGGGAAGGTCATGGCTGTGACCCCCGGCATTTTTGGGCTTTTGAGCTCGAGAACCAGACCCTGCAATGTTTGCGTAAGAACTGCTATCCGAGAACCACTCTAGCCGGGAGTTAACGACTTGGCCAGGTGTAGAGGGTCAAAGAAGCAGGAAGGGCTGGCCTATAAGGGGGCTATGCAGCAAAGACCAGGGCAGACCAGGGTGTGAGAGTTCAGAGAAACGTTGGTACCGCAATCCCAAGAATAAAAAGCTTAAACTCTGAACTGGTCTGAAGTTAATACATGTGCGACACACCGTGCACAAGAAAATCCAATGTCTGTTCTCCAAAACACCACATTGCTTCAGTGCAACATGAGACTTGCCACCATTTGGTAAAAGAATGAGAACGGCCTACCTGTGTTTACACAACAGCACATTATTTGCATTTGACCTACTGTCCCAAGTTTTGGAACTGGGTTCATAAGTGATTGTGACAAAATAATGCAACAGCAACACTTAAGTCAAGATTCATAGTATGACTTCAGACACAGGGTGCCAAACAGCAAAAAAAAAAAAAAGATGCTTAAAGACCTTTACCTGGATGTGGAGTTCCAATGGCACAGGCCTGACATTTGGGTGAAAGTTAAAGGTAGCTGTGGTGCTGCAACCAAGCCAGTGGGCTACATCTTTAGCATTTGACAGAGAGGAACTGAGTGCCACAATGCGGATAGGCCTTTCAATCTGAGAGGAGATGTACCTCATTCTTGAGCAAATTACTTCCAGCACAGGCTAAGGCACATGGAGCAGAAGAAAAGAGTCACAGTTACAATGACTGCTTTGCAGACATGTGCTACCGTATTTTGATTAGACTTTGTGACGCTTCCTGTCAACAGTCTTACCCCGTTCTCTCCTCCAATAAGATGAGTCTCATCCACAATGAAGAGACTGACGTTCTGGACATTCTTCCTCTGTTTCCATCGACGGGACAGGATATCCCATTTGTCTGGGGTGCTGATGATGATGTCTCCTTTTCCCAACAGCTTTAGGTCTGTGCTGGTTTCTCCGGTGAGTATGACCACTTTCTTATTCAGAGCATCCTGGAACTTCTGGTGCCAATCTACAAAGACCTAGACACCAGCAGAATATATAAGGTAAAAAGTGACACAATGTGGGAGGGGAAAAAAAAAAAAAAAAAAAAAAAAAAAAAAAATTAAAGGTTTAATTACTGTTGAAATTAAAATAGTTTTCATAAAGGGCTGCTTACAGGCTTCACATACATGGTCTTTGTGATTCTTCAAAACACTACATACAAGTTTTAAATTGCAGGTTAAAAATGATGTATGACATCACTAGTAAGGTGTTAACAATTGAAATGCTCAGACAGATATTATGGTATCAGAGTCTAGTATGAACACGGACAACAAATAAATAGGGAGGCGTGAGAATAAGCAAACTGGAATTTTAAATTTAAGATAAAACCATAGAAAGGCTACTGTGGAAAAGGCTAAGCATACCTGTTCAGCCAGAGCCTCCATGGGTGTAATGTAGACACAACGTCCTTCTGCATTATGCAGCAGCATCCTGAGAATGGCAAACTCCGCACAAATGGTCTTTCCACTGCCAGTGGGGGCTCCCACAAAAACATTATCATCGCTGTTGTAAACTGCATTAAACACTGGAACAAAAAGATCAGTTTTATCTACCTGGAAACTGAAATACTCTCACACTCTCACTGCCTTTACAGGACAGCACTCAAAAACACTTAAAATCGGGGGCGCTAGAAAGTAGCACATGGAGTAGACGTGTTTTTGGGGAGCTCCTCTGTGCTAGAGTTATATATTGATGTTTTTATCACCGACTCACTTTAATTCTGATATCTTGTTTTGTTTGATATAAAATTAACACCTTTGACCGAAGTCTTCGAAGCAACCGAAAGACTCAACAGCTAGCTTCAGCTGCAGGGATCTCCGCTAGCTGTGTGGCTACTCAAGTAGCAGATGATGAGGATCTTCCCTTGATGTGGGATAAGATATCAAGCAAAATACTGCAAACTATCAATGAGAGGTTTGACAAATTTGAACAGTCTTTCCAATCTTTCAAACAACGTTACAATCCGAGGCAGCGTTACCTTATGTGCTTCAAACGAATAAAGTTCTCAAAGCTAAAGTAAACAACCTGGAGGGCCGGTCACGCCGCAATAACATAAAATTCGTCAGCATTCCGGAAGGAGAGGAAAAGGGAAAACCAACTGAATTTGTCGCTGCTCTACTGCCTTAACTACTAGGTGCTGCGCATTTCAAGGAGCCGCTGGTTATTGATCGTGCTCACCGCACCCTTCAACCCAGACCTCCAGAGGGAGCAAAGCCTTGCTCAATCATCGCCCGAGTTCACTTCTATAGCGAGAAAGAGATGATTCTACGGCTCCGAAGCGGACGCATATAGTTATAATAGGCACAAGGTGTACATTTTCCCGGATTACACAGCTGAAGTAATGGACCAGAGAAGGAAATTTAGCGATGTGACTCGTATACTGAGGGAGCTACAGGTGACCCACACTCTCCGTTTCCCCGCTAAACTTTGTGTTCGGCATGGTGGGCAGCTCAGGAGTTTCACCTCCCCTGCGGATGCCGCAAAGTACACTGATACTGACTGAACTTAAAGGTGCTTGAAACCGTGGACATCAGCATTTCTGAGGTCTCACTTTTTTCCAATCAGCATTTAGACTGACGTTGAATCGTTATGCATTTTAAGTTTGTGCTAATCACGGGACAATCTAAGACGGTTTTATCTTAATTGTTTACTACTCTGGTTGCGGAGAAGCTAAGTAAATAGTGCTAAGTAGTTTAGCCTTGTTTGAGTTAGTTTGCTGCGACTGTGTGCTTAGTGTTCCCGTCTACATGGGTAATTTAGTGCTTTAGCTAAGGAAGGGGTGGTTAAGGGGGTGTTATTTGGGGGTTAGTTATTGTTACATTTTGTATCGAATGGGTTTTTTTTCTCTCTTTTGATCGGTGTCTTGTTTGCTGGCTGGCATTAACTTTCTCATATTTCTTCTTCAGGTTAGATTTCTGTAGCTAATAAGGATGGGGGTTGTTTCTTGTAATGTGTGAGGGCTTGGTCATCCTGTTAAAAGACGCAAAGTATTTTCACATTTGAAGTCACTTAAAGCTGATATAATCTTTCTTCAGGAAACTCATAAATTTTTAAGTTTTTCAGGCACAATTTACATCCCAAGCCAGAGGTGTCGCTATACTTTTCCGTAAAAATGTTCCATTTCGTCTTGATTCTGTTACCACTGACCCACACGGCAGGTATATTATAGTATCAGGATGTATAAACACTTTTCCACTCACTCTGATCAATGTATATGGTCCTAATTTTGATGATGCTTGTTTTTTTTCGCAAAGTGTTTGATGCAATTCCGGAACACAATAGTTCTAATGCGTGGCGATTTTAACTGTTATCTAGATCCATTTATGGATAGACTTATTCAGTAACATCTGCCTACATTAGCCTCAGTTAGTGTATTACATAATTTATTAAAATCTAACTTCTAGTAACTTCTAATCTCTAAATATCTACTTGCATCCCACCCATAAAGATTTTTCCTTTTATTCTAAATGTTCATAAATCATACACTAGGATTGATATATATAGATGGCGTTTCAATCCCCTTTTACTTAAAGATTCGTCATTTACGGAATATATTAGTTTTAAGGCTCAACAAATTCCTTAAGACGAATGATAAATGGAGAGGTCTCAGATTCCACTTTATGGGAAACCCTAAAAGTCATTTGGGAGGTCATATTATATCTTATGTGTCTCAACAGAAGAGAATCAATAATAGTCGTCTTTTGGAAATTGAAAAAGAACTTTCAGTTTTGGAACAAGCATACAAAACCTCTCTGGCACAATTTGACTATAATCGAATTTTAAAACTCAAATATGAATATAATTCTAACCTTACTAAGCGTGTAGAAAACCTCTTAAATTAAAACATAGGTATTTTGAATTAGGAGACAAACCTGAAAGGTTACTGGCCAGACAGTTAAAAGGCATACAATCTGAACAAGCAAATTTATAGGATTAAATCAAAATCTGGCGATTTGATAACTGATCCAAGACAAATAAAAAACTGTTTTAGAGAACTCTATTCACTTATATTCCTCCAAATCTCAGGTAGCTGACACAGAATTTAATGTTTTTTGAAAGTATAGATCCCCCACAGCTACCAGATGTTTCTAAAAATGATATGGATTCCCCGTTTTTTGAAACTGAAATTATTAAAGCTATTTTGTCCTTTCCAACAGGTAAGGTTCCTGGTCCGGATGGATTTGGATGTGAATTATATAAAGCTTTTTGTAAGGAGCTTGCTCCGGTCATGTTAAGAATGATAAATGAATCTATTAAAAAAAAAAAAAAAAAAGCTCCCTAGATCTTTACATGAAGCAAACATTTCCTTATTGCTGAAAAAGGGAAAGGAGGACTCAGAACCTGCTTCCTATAGGCCAATTGCGATTTTAAATTGTGACCAAAAAGTGTTGACTAAAATGCTATCCATCAGGTTGAGAACACATATTTTGGAAATAATTTATCCGGATCAGACTGGGTTTATCCCAGGTAGATTTTAATTTGGTAATGTTCGTCTGCTTTTCCATATTCTATACTCAGACAAAATTAAAAACACCACAGCGGCCATTATCACCCTGGATGCACAAAAAGCATTTGATCAAATAGAATGGTCATACATGTTTGAGGTACTTAAAAGATTTGGGTTTGGTGTCAGGTTTATTACCTGTATTAGAATGCTTTATCTATGTCCAACATCGTCTGTTTTATGCAATGCAGATTGTTCAAGGCCATTTGAACTACATTGTGGGGTTTGACAGGGCGACCCTCTTTCACCATTGCTTTTCAATTTAGCATTAGAGCCACTGGCAATTGGGATAAGAAATCATTCATGTATACATGGTATCAAAATTGGAAATATTGAATGTCTGGTGATTTTATATGCAGTTTTGTTGTTTTTATTTCAGATCCAGTTGTACCCAATTTATTAAATTACATTGATTCATTTAGCAAACTTTCAGGATATACAATAAATTGGAGCAAAAGCGAATTCATGTGCATTACTAAGAATCTCAGTTCTAGTTTTTTTAATTCTTTGCCATTTAAAATAGTGGATGACTATTTTACATACCTCTGTATTAAAGTACCAAGAGATCCCAGACATTTATTTAAGCAAAATTGTTTGTATATGATAAACAAACTTAAAGCAAATATTGAAAGCTGGAAGCTGTTACCTTTATCTATGATTGGGTGGGTTAACGTTATCAAAACTGTTACCTTGCCACGATTTTATATCTTTTTTAAAACATCCCTATCCATCTCCCTGGCATATTTTTTAAACAACTCGCTGCAAATGTTTTGTCTTTTATCTGGGCCTACAAAACTCCACATATTTCAAGAAAACACTTACAAAAACCTACCACAACAGTGGGTGGCTTAGGCCTACCTGTAGTCAAGCTCTATTATTGGGCAGCCAATGTCAGGGCACTCACTTATTGGCAGTGGGGTGTTCCTGGTAAACAACTACCTGAGACTTCTCCATTATGGTTAAAGATTAAAATTTTGTCAGCTCCAGAGTCTTCCCTTTGTGTTTTCCTGTTCTCAAAGACAAAATCCCTTATTAAAATAATTGGCCGTAATTTTGTTGTAAGAAACTCTTTGAAGATTCTAAACTGAATCTAAAGTTTCTTTTCTCTGCCATTGGTCTTCATCTATACCCCAATTGCTTATAACCACTTCTTTGTTTCATCACAATTGGACAAAACATTTTCAATATGGAGGGAGAATGGATTAAAATGTTTCAAGGACCTGTATATTGATAATAAGTTTGCATCTCTTGTTCAACTTAGAACAAAGTTTGGTCTCTCTCAGGCACATTTTTTTTCCTCGCTATTTGCAACTTAGACATTACACTCAGAAAAGTATAACGTTCTTCCCAGATATGCCAAAGGAGCATGCTCTTTATGAATTGCTTACTTCAGCCCCGGATTCTAGACATTTAATATCCCGCTTTGTCACTGTTCTTACTTTACCAATAAACACTGCCCACTTAAGAGTCTTCATAGGTTGTATTATTCCAAAACAAAACTGAACAAAATATATAGCTCTGTTTCTTCACAGTGTGATAGATGCCAAGCTTTCAAGGGATCTTTGTCCCATCTAATTTGGTTTTGCCCATGTTACATGATTATTGGGTTGCTGTTTTCAATTGTTTTTCAGAAGCGTTTAAAGTGACTATTCCTCTAGATCCTAATTTAGCTATTTTTGGATATTCGGACGGAACCCTCTTCTTGCCTTCCATTCAGCAACAGGCCCTAATGGGGCCTGTTCTTTTTTTTCCCCTTTTTTTCTCTTCTTTGTCTCTCTTTTAAAAAATATTATTTAAATAATTCCATTTGTATTGTTCTTGCTCGGTCATACTTTTGGAAAAGGTTGAAAATAAAATATTGGAAAAAAACCCACTTAAAATTGTTAAATATCCAATTACTTTGATGTAATGCCATATATAAATAAACTACTGGTGTCCTATGATTCAGTGCCAGGGTTACAATTTCTGACATGTAACTGCCAAATTGTTTATTTCTGTTCCATTACTTGTAATGTAAATTGTCGCGTGCAGCTATATTTGGCGTTATTGGTATATAGACATTTGCAAGAAAACAGGTTTTATTATTTAAAACATTAAATCAGTATTGCGTATGTAAGTTGCTAGTACTGCAGGTGCAAGTCTGCTCAGTACCTTGTGTCTGAATGGGATTAAAGAAGGGGAACTTGTTCTGATAGAGGCTTTCAAAAGCAGCATTTCTCAGGGCAGACACTGGTAAGGGCTGCAGATCCAGTAGCTCAGTTGGAGGAGGATACTTTTCTGGGAGGATCAGGTGACGAAAAGACACCGGCAGCTGGGTTTCACATGCTAAAAAGTGAAGGACAGAGGAAGAGAATGCACTTTTATGAGAGTGACTACAAGAATAAATTAAAAAGTCAATAAAGTCCCATCTAACTCACATAGCCAGCGGTCTGAAACCACTTTGATGAAGTACTGTGGAGGCAATGGCTCAAACACAGGCACAAAGAAGGTGACCAGGTGTTCATCCTGAGCATACTTGGCCTTAAGCAGGAAATATTCATGGTGTAGGATCACCTCACTGTCGACATCCTCCACCAAGATCCAAAATGCCTCAGATGAGCCATGAATCTAGGACATAGATGAGCCACAACAAACAGTCTCATACCACAATGCCTTTGTTTTCATTTGTCATAATTTGTATAGAAAATAAACTTTACCATAAAACCATAAAATAAGATTTTGCGCTGACAAACTGACCTTTTCGTCCCACTGAAAGTCTGGTGTGATTGTGAGCTCCACCTTAAGCGTGGAACGCGTAATGGGTTGAAGGTGCACTGCCAAATCCAGCTTGGGAAACTGATGCACATACTTATGGATGGTTTTCCCCATCTTTGGCATGCGGATTAACTCACCTGGAGGAACAGAACCCTCACTTTAAATGCAAGCAAAAAGTATTGTACTAAATACCTTGCATGCTGAATCTTTTGGAGTATGTTTAAATAACACTGATGTAGAGATGCAGAGTACTAACCAATTTCATTGTGATTGAGATCATACAGACGCTCAAAAGGAAAGCTCTTCTTCTCAATCTTCTTGATGACTTCTTCTGGAAGCTTGCGGAACTGACGCAGAGGAGACATAGACTGCCACCTGGGAGAAAGAGATGCAAGTCAATATATTAACAACCAAAATGAGTTAAAATTATTAAAATAACATTTAACTTTAATTCACAGACTTGTACCTATACAAGGACATGGTTTTAAATGCTACCACTGATATTAAAACAAAAAACATCAGCTGAACATGCAATCATGTCTCCTTTGCAAAACCAAGGAACTTTAAAACAAAGCAAAATTTTATACCAATTTTTAAATACTGCATTTATGCTGATCAGTCAAAATAACATGCTTTCTGGCATGTGTGACCAAGATAGCAAATCAAGTGAACATCATAACCATTTAAAAGAAGTTACATGGCTGCCGAGATTTTTGTCTATAAACACAAAAAAGTCCCTTAGTTCAAAACTTATGAGCTAAGGGACTGTTTTGTAAAATAAACAAACAGTCATGTGAACATAAAAAATAAGATGCTGATATTACAAAATGTCCACCTGGAGACAGTCTGGGTTCAAGCCTATCAAAACAGGTTCCAACAAATAGTATTTTAACGCTTTCATTTTTTTTGCGTTTCCTCAGGAAAACTGAGAAGACCTCAGTAATTCTAGTTACACAGTGCTTCAATGTTTTTGACCATGTCAAATTATACTAGCTGCTACATACAATTAGCACTGTTAGCTTCTTACAATAGGAATCTTCAAATATCAGTCAGGCTCTAAAATACACACAAGACAAATCCTGGACAACTTACATCCTTTTGTCGATCATCTTGCAAAGGTTCATTGTTTTGTCTGTGAGCTGGGCCCACCCTCGACCAAGAACAATCTCAAAAATGGCCCTCATCAGTCGACCGGCACTCTGGACATGGACACATACACACAAAAAGAAACAAAACACACAAAGATTTACAGTTAGTGTAACCTACAACTCTTATTAAAGTAGGTAATTCCTGCTGTGAATCTTGCACAAATTTGTACACTGTACACCATCAAAGCATTGGAGCAGATCTTTTGAATGCATTATAAAAGGGGTTTTCATTGTAAACTTGCCTGGGTGACATAGACCATGTCAGCCATTAAGGCAAAGCCCTCCAGTTTGAGTTGAGAGATATAGGCTTGCAGCAGCACATTAATCTGGAAGAAGAAGAGGAGGGGTGTTTTTAAAAAAAAAAAAAAAAAAAAAAAAAAAAAAAAAAAGAAAGACAGCTCAGTCTTCACATCACTAATAATTATCAAACACTTTCTCACAACACACACACACACCTTAGCACTTGGCTCCTCAATACTTTCCTTTACTGGAATTGGAACCCTCTCCAGCAGTTTCTGAAGTTCCAGTTTCTCCTCCTATCCAAAGAAGACATCCATATTATGTCAAATAAAATACGTGGATAACAATTTAATCAGAATTTACACCCTTGATTGACAGAGCTGGAGAAACAATTATGTGAAAGACAAGCAAAACAGAACTGAAGTCTAAACAGCCGAGTTGTGAATGCACTTTTTAGTGCAAGAGACCTGAAGTACGGGCAAGTCAAATTATCATTCTTTAATCACACTGTAGATTTTATGATTAGTATAAATAGAACTCAAGGCCATAGTTGGAACAATACCTCTCTGACGGTAATGTTTCTGAACTCTGATGAGAGGGAGAACACCCTGAAGAGCTCAATTTCACTAAGTGTTGGCTTTAGTAGCTGATTGTAGGTCATTATCGATTCATGGGTGATGTAGAAGTGACTGGCAATGCGCCCCAAGTCTGTCACCTATGGAATACAATGGCAAAAGGTACACAACAGCATGAGGTAATTAGTCAGATTAAATCAAACGAAGATAAGCATTTTTTCCCCTAGGGTAGGCAATGTCTTACAGACAAATGTAGTTAATATAGTTTATATTAACAGGTGTTTTTGCAGCTACAGCTCTTAGGCACAGTCTTCACCTGGAAGCTGCCAGTCCTCTTGTCATACTTGATCAAGTTGTTCTTCTCCAGTACAGTGGCAGCTGTGTGCACCAGGTCCATCCGGCGCCGCTCCAGGAAAGGGTCTGTGCTGCGTTCATCGTGGGAAACACCATATAATGCAGAGTTCCGGAGCATCCTTACATATAGATAGGTGTAGCCCATCCAGTTCACTGCATCCTGAGACAACAAAAAGATAAAAATAACTTAAAGGTTTATAACGTTGCAACTAAATTCATATATAGCAGTCAGGGCTAAGTTCACCATCAAAATAGTCCAACGCTCTTCTGCAGTTTCTGAAGGTGATACTTGTGGACATCAAAAATTGACATATCATTAACCCGCAATTCATGTAACATTAATGTGACAATCTATTAAAATACCACAAAAGAACCATTGTGCTTAAATTTGGGAAAAAAAAAAAAAAAAAAAAAAAAAAAAAAAAAAAAAAGGTCACGTTACTGACTGAATGACAGTTTAAATATGGTTAGTCAGTTCCCTTTGACCCTACCATGTCATACACTACTCGGAAAATATTACAACGTAAAAACAAAGCACTGGTCACTGCAAAATCCATACACACATATGCAAATATATACATACGCCTAAGGTAGAAAACAATAGGTTTTCACATTCTTTTAAAAATAGATATTTTTAGTTGTAGCTGGGCAGTCATATGTTCCATCATATAAACATGCTTAACTTGTTGTAACCAATTGACAAATGGTAGGGAAAGTAAGCTTCATCCAATTAATAGGAATTGTTTTATTGCAAGCATCAAGAAAACATGCAGTTTGCAACACTAGTCAGTGGTAAACGTGTTCAGACAGAATGTCTGTATTTTGACAGCCCCAAAAAATTATGATCATACCAGTTTCTCCAACATTTATTGATACAATTTTTTTTTTTTTTTAAACAAAAACACATAAGCAACTGGATCCTGAAGTACCGCATTTTAAACTTCCAATCAAATTCTTCCCATAATTGGCTCCCAATCCCCCTGGGGCATCTGGAACATCTGTTTCCAGACATCATAACACAGTAGATGTTATGTTCAAAATCCCATTGTCTTTTGATATGTAAGGATTTGTCTTGAAAGTCAAACATTTTTTGTTAATATGAGATGTGCTTTTTTAGCTAATATGGGGTGTGTTCAATCAGATTTATAAAATAAGTTTCTATATTGGTTGGTCCTTCTTTAAATGATCCCAGTCTGTGTTACTTGTAATGCAGTGTCTTTTTTGAAAACATCTAAAGTTCAGGGCAGGGCACACTTATCCTAGAGTTGTAAAAAGGATTTACATATATTCTTCGACTCCTTAACTAACGGCTATGTATCTGTATCGGCCAATTTTTAATCAAAATATGTGATCGGTGATCCGCTGATATTTCTCCAATTTAGCCGATCCCGAGAGCCGATCGATGGCGATAAACAAATGAGCTTAATTTCGGTATTTCCAGCTAGCGTCCGGCCAGGTCCTTGAAACTCCTATCTGAACCGCTAGGTGGAAACACATACCCTTTAATTTTTGACAGGCAGCTTGTTGCTGTATGTTTTGTTTAAAATAGCTCAGAGTCTGTGTTTTACTGAATTTAATTAATTCGCTTTTTTCATTTTAAATTTTGTTAAAAATATTATGCTGTTTCACATGAGCTTGTTAAAAATGGCAATAAACCAGTTTAGACCATGTTTCATGACTTGCTTGCGCTAATAACTACATGTAGCCCTGCTGTGGGATATAGCCTCAAAACCGCTGATCGCTTCATCTCTAGCGACAAGTAATAGAGTTTTAGGTAGGGTAAAGTTTTAGGTGTCCTCTCTTTTTTGATGCCATCAATGTTTTTAATCGGATTCTTCAGTCTCCCGTTTTGCCAGATGCATTTTGATATCACTTTTCCTAACAATTTGAATGTAGTTTGAGGTATTATGACAGGTATTTATTTGATATTTATATTTCAAATAATATCCTGACTACTTCCAGAAATAAAAGCAAAGGGTTTTCGAGAAACAGTAATGTTATAATATGTCTTGGCCATGTCCTTTCTCAGTTAATCCCTGTATGAGGGGGGTTAGTTCTTATTACGTCAGCCAGTGGTTCAGTACAAAGAGAAAGAGTGACCAAGCACCCTGTTGTGTACCACATAGAACAGTGACCATTTACTTGAACTCTAGATCCAGGATTTTTATGAATCTCATATAACAGAAAGTCCAATCTACCCTGTTAAATGCTTTCTCCGCATCCAAGCTGAGGAGCATTGACAGAGCATCTCTCCTGGCTAGCACTGCTTGCAAGTTATTAATAAAACCAGCTAGATGACCTAGCTCGATTACCATACTGATGTGTTTTTTGTATATTGCTATGGTGGCGGTCTGGATTCTGAGATCTACACTGAGTAGGCTAATTGGGCGGTAAGACATACATTGAACCAGTTCTTTGGTATCTTTAGGAATTACCTATGTTTTTGCAACCCGGTGGGTTAATCTCATTTAGAGGGGAAAGGGGAGGTTATATATTTAATACTCTCTGAAAAAGCCATCTACCCCTGGGGACTTCTTTCTACAGATGGCTTCTTGACTACTTCTGTGACAGGTAATGTTATCGAATTGGACTTTTAATCTAGTTTGGTTGATTGAATTAAGGGAGAATTTGATCTTCATTTTATTCGGTGTATCTTCCTCCTTACACGATGTTCTATAATATACAATAAAGCTTCTGCAATATATTTTGGTTGAGTCAACATCTGGTTAGTATCTGCACATTATCTGGCGCACTACTCTGTTGGACTGGGACCTTTCTACTATGTTGGACCTTACGACAAGTTTCTGTTTTGTAAGTTAGTAAGTCCTCCATTTCTTGTCTTGTTTAAATGAGTCTAATTTTATGGTCTTTTAACTGTTGACGTCGTATTTCTAATCTTAACTGCCTGATCCAGTTTCACTTGTTTAGCCAATCTTTGCTTTTTTAAAGAGATAGCAATAACATCACCTCTCATAACCATTTTGCCAGAGAGGACGGAGAGCCCGTGTCTTTGTCATAAGTGTGTGTGTAATGTAATATATATAAATAAATATATATATAAAAATATATATATATATATATAAATAAAAGTCTCTTAAGGTGTCACATTTCTGTTGGATTGCTTCATAATTTAATAACAAGATATTAAGTCCAGTATTTTAACTGTTTACTTGGTCCTATCTATATCCTTAAGGTGACCAAAGCATGTTCTGGTATAGGAATTGTTTTTTTTAATTACACTCACTGGTTCTATACATGTCTGTTCTCGATATAGCAAAAACATGTCCAGTCTGAAATAACTGCCATGCACCTGTAACATAAGTCTTTCTCTCTGGGGTGCAAGTAATGCTAGATATTTACCAAGCCCAGTTCACCCATCATTGTTAGAAGGCCGCCTTAAGTGCAGGCTTGTCTTAAATATTGCATCTTTCACTGAATAGTCCACAAACTAATTGAATAAACTCTTTCAAACACCTTTACATTCCTTTCTTTACTCCCTTCATTAGTAACATGGCAAACATAGTGCGTGGACCAGTGTTAATCTCGTTTTCGTCATGAAAAAAGGTTCGTTGATGAAAATAGTTTATCAACGAACCATTTTTTATGACGAAAACGAAACGATAATTAAATAAAATCAGAGAGGATAAAAACTATGACTAAATTGATTGACACTTTAGTCAACGAATAAAAATGAGACGAACATGTTTGGCAGGGACGACATCCAATCAGAACTGATTTAGTTTTGTGAAAGGTAGGGACAACTTAGGAAAACATCCAATCATAACTACTTCGACGTATATGGAGAGGCGGGACAAGCCGATTAGCCGCCAATCAAACGCACACGTACAGAAGACCGTACGAGCATGTGAACTGTCGCTACTCATGATGGAACTAAATTAGCTTGACAGTGTCAGCAGAGAGAAAAAGAGTTTAGTGCTTGTGTTTAGAGAAAATCACCACACCGCGCTGGACATCAGCCCTCAAGCACCACCGTTAGCTAGCTTTACCGCTGCTAACGCTAGCTTAGCCTTGCTTAATCCTAGTCCTGAAAGCACACTGCCCTGTACAGTTTAGAGTGTGTCCTGCTGTAAATTACCTCAGTAAGGTGGTGTTAATGATCAGATTAGTTGGATCAGGTGTGTGGGAAGCAGGTGAAATGCTATATGTGCAGCGCCAGAGTCGGGAGACCATCCAACTATCTGCGTTTAATGATCATGTCCCAAATCTGTCCGTACACACTAGAAAGTGCACGAAACAGATTAGCTAGTTTTATTAACAGTTTATTAATGTGCAGTGTGTGTTTCTAGTAAACACTGTGACCTTGAGATGTGGCAGTTTTTCATTCATTGATTTACTTTATTGATTTACTAAAATTGATTTGAATTGCACAATTAAAAATATTTTCATAGCAAAAAGTGATAAATTAGGTAACCACAGAGCATGTAATTTAAATAAATTGACAGCACTAGTAACAATTATTAAATAAAGAGATAAATAAAAAGCTGATACAAGAATAAAATAAAAGTTTTCTCTTATTTACTTTGCAGCTACAGAAGACCTCAGATGTTGTTTGTGAAATCTGTTTGTGCGTGTGTTGGTCTTTCAAACATGAATAATATTCCATAACTGGTTAATAAATGTTTAATTTGTGTAAGTATATACAATGACTTGAATAATTGAAGGAAACTGAAGAAAAAGCATCACAATTTACACCCTTTATTTTTAAAAACGACCGAATCGACTGTAAATTTAGTCGACCATATTCTTATGATAGATAATTAGTCGACTAAAACTAGACTAAAACTAAAAACAATTCAGATTACTAAATTATGACTAAAGCTAAGTGACATTTTAGTCAAAAGTCAACGACTAAGACTAAATTAACACTGGCGTGGACACACTCTCATACTGAAACAGGCTACTACTCTACTCTCAAGCAGTATGTACTGGTTCCAATCTAGAACTTACTGACTTAGTAGGCAATTTCAGACACAGCCCTGGTGTTAATTATCTCTCTCTTTGGCTTCAAAGCACATAGGGATGAAAACCCTTTGTAGCTGAATACACAGACCACTGTTTCCCAACCCGGACACTGGCAATCCACTCCACTGCTGTAATATATTTACTGTAATTTGGTAATTGTTAAGGGGCTAATTAGTTAGAGCCTTGATTTCACAAATGACCACAAAATATTTTTTTAGGTCTATATAAATTCTGTGCATCTTGGGCAGTCACTGAACAGTACTACAAAATGAAAAGCCTTATATGCAGACTATACTCCTGAAAAACTGACAACTTAAGAAACATAACACCAATCTGTCCTAATAACTGGTTATGCTATTTTTGAGCCAAATTAAAGTGGCTCAATCATCAGTGACTGAGTTAACTAGAAAGCAAGTCCACATTAAAACATTAAATATGCACTATTCAAAACCCATCATTTTTAAGCCAAATAGACCATAAATCAAATAGTAGACACAGAGACTTATATTCTTCATGGTTCTCCAACCTCAGGGAGTATTAAATGCAAAGACTTTGCATCATGATTAAACATGATCAATTTATTTTTGACTGGTAAGTTCAGGCACATCAACAGGGTAAGGATGCATAAATGCAGCTGTGATTTCCATGTTTCCATAAAATGCCAAACTCTGAGCACAGACCCGAAACGACTGTCGTTTTTCAATAAACACACAAAACAAATCACACGTGGAGACCTTACCTTAGTATTCTGAACATTGCCCAGCACAATCTCTGCATTAAGCATGTCAGGGAGTTTGCCCACCATCTGGCTCTCTATAGGAAGCTGCTGGTTGAGGAGAGAGAGGTAATACTGCAGCTCTCCATGAGATGTGATCAGGATGCCCTCTCCTTTAGTATCATACTGTGGACGGCCTGCACGTCCAAGCATCTGAGATGCAGCAAGATTACACAAAGTTAACCTCATCACAGAAAGAATGAATAATGCTTACCCCCCCAACAATCCACAGTCTAACCTGTAAAATGTCCAGAGCTCCCAGTTCAGTCCACCTGCCTTTTTCTGGGCTGTACACTTGTGTTCCTTTAATGATGACCGTGTGTGCTGGCAAGTTTACTCCCCAAGCCAGTGTGGCTGTAGACACGAGTACCTTTATTATTTATAGATATTAAAAAAAAACAAAAAAAAAAACAAACACACCATCAATAAACAATAATAATAATTTAAAAAACACAATAAGCTGAATTATAAATTTACAGAAAGTGACCCTGTCCAAGATAAATACTGCAATAGAAAGTGAGGACCACATTTACCTGAATATGTCGATCAGCAAATAGATCCTCCACTAAAGTCCTGTCTACTCTGGTCATACCAGCATGGTGGATAGCAAAGCCATACGGCAGGAGATCCTTCAGCTCCAAATTCTGCAGAATTAACCAGAAAACAAATATCCTTTTTACTGTAGGCTTAAGCAGAAATGACACTTGATTACACTGATTTGTTAGCTCTGTTCCCACTATTCTAGTTTTGCTGTGGACCTAAGTGAGGTGATGCAAATAAGATGGTATGAATTACACACTTATAAGAAATTATAAGCATGTAGACTTTAAGTGTAATGAAAGAGTCAAGTCTGACCTTGCACTGCTCTGCTTCTGTCCTCAGAACTTCAGTGGAAGCAGAACCCTCTCGCAGAAACAGGCCCAGAGTGTCTTTCTCCAGACACATATCTCTGATTGCCCTTGCAGTCTTCCCCGTTTCTTTACGTGAATGTACAAACACCAACACCTGAGCCATGAACAGAGAAAGATTACGTTTACATTAAGGGTACTTAATGCATGTTTAAGAAGATTGTTGTAATACTAAGAGAAGTTCTGAAGAGAAGTATTTTTTTTAAAAGAAGTTTTAAGTAGTGAACTAATATCCATCATGCTCTGGTTTTACCTGGTTCTTTCCAGCATGTTCCATGATCTTCTCATAGACAATCTCATTCATAATCTGAAACCGCTTGATTGCCTTTTTCTCTGTAATTCCTACGTATGTCTGCTCCAGCGGGACAGGCCGGAAACTGTACAGATGGCAAGGGAGGGAGAGAACAAGAAAAATATATATACACATTTATACAATACACACACAAACAAACCACCAAGATATAGCTCTGCCCACTACAAAGCATTTGGTGCCCTACAGTACTTGGCACCAAGACACCGTCAGAAGATACTGCAATTAGGTGTTGGAGCTGCTGAACAGACTTCCTGCATGTTCTTATTTTTAAATGCACAGTTGATATGAACAAAGAGGCACACAGACCATGTTCAGGTAGGTGTGCACTAAAATTCATGAAGTTTGAACACCTAATTTAATTTACTTGTTAAAAACTCCCAAGAAATACCCTGCACATCTCCACATACCTGAACAGCTTATTATTCCACTGCACTTTAAATTTAAATAAGGTGGAATAGGAATTCTAACAGCAGGCCAAATTAATCAACCTGAACAGAGTTTGAACCACCCACTGACCGCTGACGTGAAAAGTCCTTTCTTTTACCCATTTTTTGATGTAATACATGTGGCTAAAACCCTTATTAATTCAAGTTAATTAGAATTAGTTTAAATGAAGGCTGTATACTCAAAGTACATGCAACTTGTCCTCACTAAGATATTCAAACTTAGTTATATTTATAAATGCTTGTAGCATTTATGTAGCATTATTAGCATGGGAAAAAAATAACTGATGACTTCTACATAACTCGTTATTAATTTATTCTCAAATTATTTAGTTGAAAAATTAAACAATGTTTAGAAATGCTGAGGGAAAAAAAAACTGACTGACCCTCTAAAGTGGTTTTGGAGAAGAAATAGGTTATTACCCTGATTGATCCACAATTGGATTCAGAATACCTTTCTATTAATTTAGATAAATGTTAGTAAAACATTGGTACGGACACGACTAACTAAACTTCCTAAATATGGTCCTAACCTTAGAATAACCGCCAAATTAATTTCTGTTTTAATCTGTTTATCATTTGATGCAGCGACAGACAGCATAGTTTCACATAACAGCATAATGATGTATAATAATACATTTATTGCAGTCACTTCTGAGCTTTGTTTCAAAGCAGCATTTTAAAAATCCTAGACATTTCAGACAGTCTCTACAAGCCCTCATTAATACCTTTGTGTGCTAATGTTGAAGAAAACTGGTCATATGAAATATACTGGTGGTGAATAAACATTTTTATTTTCCCCTTTACAGTAAACTCCAGAACAGGACCTAAAGCTAAGACTCTCAGTTTTACATAACAAATGAACAAGCAAAAATAAAGGCAGCTACGCTATGAAAAACACCAAGCTCTATCACAATATTCTTTCAGTTTTTCTGGCAAATAAACTCACTTTAACATTTTCATTAAGCGTTTACATTTCAGTTGTGTGTGTCTGGTCAGCTGCTTAGTAACAGGCTTAACATTGATTTTATTTTATTATATTTGCTAACCTCAGACAAATAAATAAGTAAACTGCATTACCGGATTTCTCTTGTAGATTAGTAATGGAAAAAGGAATGTGCAAGTTTTCCTTTTGTATCAAGCAGCAAAATAGCTGTAGCATGACACGTTTGATTTAATTTGCCTTACATGACGTTGCACATCCTGCAACATGAGTACTGCATTTTAGCATATCACAATGAAAATGCTGAAAAGATGTATCACACAGCCCTACATCTTAGTCTCTTGATATCTGACTGCAGGCCTGGATACCTGCCAGGCGTTCTTCGTACAGTCTCTCTTCCCGTGAGGATTCCAGGTAAACGCTTGTCTGATCTCCATTAATTGTGAAAATAAACCCATCTGTAAATATTTAATTAGTTTCCATATCTATCAGTTGCCAACATCAATTGTCTGTCAACACAGACAGTAAAGGTTTTAGTCCTTTGTAAAAGTTCAATTTATTGCGTTTACATATTAAAATTCTAACTACATGCAGTCATGTCTTCTTTCCCTAGGAACACTAATTACACATGCTTAATATAAAAAAAAAAAAAAAAAAAACACATTAAGGATTTTATAGGTTTTCAAAATGCATTGAATTGCCTTTAAATTACAAAATACGATCGTTAGAAACCTGAAAACGTCACACTCTTGTTGAATAAATTAATTTAAAATAGCATGGCTTCTTCTGAGTTGACTTAGTATTTTGAGAATCTGTCATATATGCCAAGTAAAAAAAAATCTGCAGTACCCTCACCTATTATCAAAGTAGAATAGGCCCTTGGCAGGGTCCACACGCAGACACATTGCCACATCCTCATAGTTTGGCAGCGTGGCACTGAGGCCAATAAGTCGCACATCTTCCTGCGTCAGCTCAATATTTCGGATAGTCCGAGCAATCAGAGATTCCAATACTGGCCCACGGTCATCATGTAGCAAGTGGATCTCATCCTGAACGGGCATGAAAAGCATTTTGGCACAGAATAAGACAATAACACAGAAAGGACAGTATATCTTATCACATAGTGTTAATGCTGAGTGATTAGTCATTCACATTTTACTTACAATAATGATAAGGCGCACTAGCTGGGTATATGTGCGCTCCCCTCCTTTGCGGGTGATGATATCCCATTTCTCAGGTGTGCACACAATGATCTGAGTTGCATTGATCTCCTCCTTGCAAAGCTGATGATCTCCAGTCAGCTCAGATACTGTGATGCCATAACTGGTCAAACGCTACAACAGCAGCAAACAAACACCAACAATAACCAAAAGGCATTGTTAAAACAGCAATACAGTAATTTATCAGAAGTATTGGTGGTCCTACCTTTCCAAAGCTGCCCACCATTTCCTGCACAAGTGAACGCATAGGAGCAATGTAGATAATTTTAAAGTCCTCAACGTTTATAGTGCCATCCATATTGATGTGCTTGCCAATCTCTCTGAGCATGGCCATTAAGGCAACGTTAGTTTTACCAGCTCCCTAAACATTGCAAATGGAATAACAAAGTTAAGCAGAGAGAGAGTTCAACTTTGTCCTTTTGGTAAATAACACCACATTTAAAGGAAAATGACTTCAAATTACTTCAGTGCACTTACAGTGGGAGCACACACTAGCAGGTTTCCATCTGTCTCCATGGTAGTCTTGAATAGTTTGCTCTGGATGCGGTTTAAGGTTTTGAATCCCTCAAAGGCAGCCTGGGCATACTTTGGCATCTTCTCAATAGCTACCAGAGTCTGATGGAGATAAAAAGCTTAAGCTAAAAGCTTACTTCCATGACAAACTTGCCACACGCAGGAGAGGCTAATCTCAAGCACAGACTATCACTAAAAAAACTGATATTCTAAGGATAAACGAGAAACACAAACACAGACCTCATCCTCTGCAAATGGCTTGGGTTTAAGTGCAGGTACATGCACCTCTTCATAGCCTTTTCTTTGTTTGCGGAAGGAACCATCAGGCAGCTGACAGCGCTTGTTGGCCATAAAGTGACTACCCTGGGTGAATGCAAGGTCCTCAAGATCCAGCAGCTGTCGCGCTGCCACTGACTAAAGAGATTAGAGTGCACTCTACATAAACTTGATATCTGCCAATAATTGAAATATTGATACACAGGAAAAAAAGTGTAGAGAAGTGTAAAGTTATGTATCACTATACCTCCACATCAATGTCCACAGACTCCAGATCGTTGTCTACCCGAGACTTCCTCACTCGTTCCCTGCGAGATCTCTCTTCCTACAGAAGATTTGAAGGAATTGTAATGCAAGTACAACTATAGGTGTTCCACCAAACCACATTTTAAAATAATTTCTCAATGAAGTGCAGTCAAAACAATGAACTGTAGTGCAGACACAGCATTACACACAAGATTGCATTTAAACAGAAACTCATTGAAAACATGTTCTAAAATGAAAAGAAGCACATTGTTGCAAAAACTGCACTGTGGAAAGCAAAACAGCTGCATTTTACTACATTTTAAGCAGATTGTATGTAATCCTGACATTAAATTCAGTATTTTAGTAAAGGGCAAACAATATTAAAACAATGTAGAACAGTTTATTTTGTCATATTTTGCATGTCACTACAGTGATGTTTGCACTGCTTTTCACCTTGGTCCACTGCAGTGACTGTGATTAATTTGTGCCAAATTTAAAGCAAACACTTACTCGAATAATGTCCTCCTTCTCAGTCTCCTGAAGCTGGTAAAGAACTTTGGACAAGTCCTGATCGGCTTCCATTTTGCCGACTATTCTCTCCTTTTCTGCCTCACTCTGAGCACTGGCCAACATGGTACAGTAAAGGACTGAAAGAGAGAAAGTGAGCCAAGTTTAAGAAAAATAAAAGCACACCAATCTAGCAACAAAAATCTAGCATCAACACTCAAGCATTGAACACATAAAAAGCACTTCAAAGTAATGAGAATACCTCTGCTGCTGCATACTTACTCATGCGTCTGTGCTGGCGTAGGACCTTGATGAAGTCAAAGGTATTGAAACCAAGCAAGAGTACCAACTGATTCTCACATTCTCTGTCATCACTAGCAGTCTGCACAAAGAAAAGGACAAGAGAGCCAACCAACTCACACTTGCATCTTTTTCAAAGTTTTCTTGCTTGTTCATAAAATGCTGCAGGACAATTATTGGATTAACATGAATTGCAAATCACTTTAGATCACCCACTCAGCACTAAATCAGAGACAAAAGTAATCTTTCAGAACTTTTTTAAAACAGTTTGTTTACCTTAAGTATCTCCAGAACCTCATCAGCTTTCTTCTGCGACACAATTGCATCATCATAGAAACGACTGAGCTGTCGCTGAAGCCAAAAAGCATCAATGTCTCTTGGGTGAAGGTCTTTCTTTTTGGCTGTCATCACATCTCCTGCACTTCCCAACTAAGGAGAAAGTAATTTGATTACAAATGTGCCCAATGTAGAAAAGATATTTCCCACACTCTATACAAGATAACTGAGAACAGCATGTTTGAGTGAGTCAGCGATAAATAGCGGCGCTCAGCAACGTGGGCTCTACACACTGCAGGCTTTACCCCTAAAAAGCTGAGCAATTACAATAGGGTTCCAGCTTCTTTGGTGCATGGGTTCATAATAAAAATTGAAAGACACCATCAAAATGACTTAAAAGCACTTTTTGCGAGATGCTGTAATGAACTACAGCTTGTTTTGAACTACATTTGTTTAACGGCATCAATCAAGAATCAAAAATGCTAATATTGTTTTTAGTGTTGATTTAATCAGAACTATATATTTTTAAGCACCATTTTGTCTAAAAGATTAAATATGCCTTTATTACTTACATTTGCAGTCAGGGTACATCCCACATCTGCCTCCTCACCCTCACTGTCATCAGAGCCTTCTTCTCGCACCTCTCCATACTGGTCCTCATCACCTTCCTAAATAGACATTTTTCAGATTTGAATACACAATACACCACAAAAAAAAAAGTTAAATAATTTCTGGGGTTTTTTTTGTACTGAACGTATACTAAAGTCATATTTGCATGGGTGTTTATTACTGTTGCAGAACAAGCTTATGTTGTGGGCTAGAGGCATAAAGAAGAAAAACGAACAAAAGAGAGACATGCCAGAGAAAACCAAAAGCGTTTGCAATGATTTTAGGATAACCATTTAAAAATGCTGTACAGCATGTACATTGTAAAATGAATTAGCCCTCCAGAATAGTACATCAAAGCATCAGCATCCCAGCTGAAAGTCTTCAGTCGACAAAGCATAATACATAGTTCAATAATAAAATACAACATATTTAAAATTAAAAAATTGTTTCTGTGGTCAGTTCCACATCTGCACTGCCACCTTTTGTTCAACTCAGCTATAGGCAGTACGAAGACATGTCATGTCACCCCTGATGACACCCCTTATGTCTGGCTCGTAAATATGAGAAGCAGTCGAGCTTGGTTTTTAATCCGTTTCTGTGAGTACTGTCTTTCTGTATTCCATTTAGTTTGTTATTTGTCGTTCAGGTTAGTTATTTTTAGTTTAGTAATTGGGTTCATAGACATTATAGTTTTTAGTCTGAGCTAGCTATGTTATGATAGCTAAAGTTAGCCAGATAGCTTTATTTTTTTTTTTTCAAATTAAGTTTCAATTGTTTACTATTTTTCAGTTTGGGAGCAATGGGTTGAATGTGAATCCATCTACCACAGACGTAAATATGCTGCGGGATTATACACATTTCCCTCTAATCAGTGACCTTGCAGAAAACAAAACTGAACTCCTGGTGGACCAGGAGGCAGCTTTTATTTATATACATATACACACATACATACATACATATATATATACACACATATACATACATACATATTTTGTACACAAAAAAAGTTTAAAAAAAAAAAAAAAAACACACACGTTTAAAATTACATAAAATAAAACAGGCCAAGAGCTTTATTTAAAACAGGTATGCCGCCTACCTCATAACTGCACAAATCCAAATGGCAGCCCAACCCTATACGTCAATATTTCAAATAGGCCGCAATTCAGATCTTTCATTGTATGCAGAGGCCTTTTTATTTTAAAATGTTCAAAGACACGTTCTCATGCCTTCAACTTAAGTGCTTAAAATCATCGCAAGCCAATGGTTTCTCTGATTGCTAAAGAGATCTCTTAAATTTTCAAAAATCCAAGTCCCATATTTTTTTTTATATAATATAGATTTAAAAAAGTAGCCCTATAATTAATACATGTAGACATGAGACAAAGCTTATAAACAGTAATATTCTTTAGGGTTGCCAATAAAAGTGTGTAAGAAAATAGATTACTACTTCAAATAAAACTCTTGTAAGAAAGATTTCTGTTAGGTAAGCAATTTCTTAAAACACTTTCAGGCACTCGTTACATTTGCTGTTTATGATTTGTGTTTTCTTGATGGGTGCATTGACATACATTTACATAGACACATACCTCCTCATCTGATTCAAACTGCACATTTACTCCATATGTCTCATCTATGTTGTCATCTGTGTTGGAGGGGGAAACAAATTGCCAGTTACCAATCTCAAAGCGAATTACCTGCTTAATCACTCTTGCAATTTTAGTTGCTATAAATAATTACAAATATTTAAGTTACCCAAGATTCTATTTAATATTATTTCTATAATTACCTCTAAAATATGAAAAAAAAAATTTAATAAAAGGATAGCCTTTACTAGATTACTTACCAATTATGCTTTGTAATAAAATACTACAAGATTACCAAAATACACCAATTATCAAAACACCAATGCTTAAAACACAAATTAAGGGATCTCACCCATGCCAACACAAAAAAAAGGTTGCTAAGAATCTTTGAATGTGTCAATTATACGCACAGGAAACAGCCTTTCTTAACATACTTAAAAACTGAAAAATATTTTGTTTACTCCTCTTAATGACCGAGGGGAGTAACCATGTTTCAGAATCTATACAGTACATTATAGAATGTTTAAAAACCCTTTTATAACAAAGCACATATTAAACTGTCTCATCACTTAGTGCAGCCAGCAGCCCATCTTTAATTCTTAAAAACAAATGCAGTTGGCAATATAAATTGTTTTCTTCGAAAAAACATCTGCTGGAGAGTTTCTAGAATAAAATTAACCTCTTGTTTAGAAAAGTTAAGTAGGCTTGAAGTTAAGCAAGAATCAGGCACTTTGCTGCCATTATTTTTTATAGGGGTTCTTTCATGTCTATATTTTACCCATATTTTGGAGCTCCTTGTCTCCTCCATAGTCAGTGATCTTCTTGCCCAAGTTGACCAAGACATGGTAGCGTGTGTCATCTGTTGGCCCAAGCAATTGCTCCACCTCCCGCCTCCTTTCTTTATCCCTCATCTTATCGTTCTTGAGGACAGCTAACACCTCATCAGCAGCACCGCACAGAATGTCTCTTGGCTGAGATTTCAAAAGTAGGAAAAGCACAAACGATAAACAGAAGACATACATGTGCATGGTACTTTTTACACTCTTCTGCAAATATGATCACAATATGATACTTCACAACCAAACAAGTACAAGAAGAGATGCGGAACCTGCCTGGTCTCCAAGAGCAGCCTGAATGAAACTGAGAAGGACTTCATATGTCTCTCTGGTCTCCTTGGTCTTTGGCTTGTACACAATACCCACCATCTCATCAATGCCCTCAGACAACAGTGTAAATCCTTTCATTTTGTTAATGTCATGCCTGTCTTCATCCCTCTTTCTTCTCCTATACCACACAGAGAGAAAAGAAAAGCTAGGATTACACTACAGTTACTGGTCAATTTTAAAGCAAAATTCAAGCTTCATGCAATTAGCTTAATCAAAAGCGATTTTTTTTACACATTCTGCACAAATACACAAACTCAGGTTCAGGACCAATGTTGAGTGCTTTCCCATAGCTGAAACTTGCCGTGTCCATTATGGTCTAGTGCAGTGACCTCATGGGCTGAAGTTATCACCTTACTAGCAGTTTCTCTTTTAGCGAACAAAGGGGCTGTTCATAAACACAGTTTCCCCATTTTTACTTGGGAGAGACTAATGATGAGGAAATACTAATGAAGAAATTAGTAATCTGTGCTGTGTTTGTCTTACCCTTGTGAACATGAAGATTGACTATAAAAGGAAAAAATAATCTGTAAATATATGTTGCTATAAAACATTTAAATATAAGGGTCAATTCATGAATTAGACTTAAAGCTAATCCAAATTTAATACGATTAAACTGAATCCAATCGCAGATGTAACTGGTAATGTCACAATTAGCAACGGCGCATACAATGAAAGACAAAAAACATGAAATTTCAGAGGGTTGCATGAAAAAGACAATAACAGATTCCAAATATAGGAAAAAAACACTGTTTCTGCAAGGAAACCCTGGCCCAAACATGATTTAATACATTACAATAACTGTCACTTTATGCAGTAATGTACACAATGAAATAAATAGGAAGGCTCAAGGTGGATACTGAAAGCATTTTTCACTTCAGACTAGGACAATGACATATCTTTCAAAGAGAACCAGCTTTCCCCTGTAAGGAAACTCTGGTTTTAGCCTGCTTTCAAGTACTGCTTTCATAACTACTTAAAATATAAAAGTAAAAGTGATGTTAGGGGAAAAATGCCATTAAGGACAAATGCTTAGGCCGCACCACAGGGGTCTATAGTGCACTAGCCCACCTACCAAAAAACCCTATTCTTCTAATTTTATATTAAAACGCATACTACAAGTATTGTAATGGTGCAAAAAGACAAACTTCAAAGGCATGTTATCAATAACCGTTCTTGGAATGTAAATGTATATGAATGAAAACAAGCTGAAATGAAATAGGAGTAACGAGGCTATTTTCTAAAATGTAAGGAGTAGAAAGTACAGATAATGGTGTGTAAATGTAAGGAGTAGACGTAAAAATCAGCTGAAAAATAATTACTCCAGTAAAGTATAAATAACCAAAACTTCTACTTAAGGTAACAAAGTATTTGTACTTCACTACTTGACACCTCTGATTATTGGTCTCTCCGAGTCTGTTAAACAGGAAAACTGCGCAGCATATCGCGTTTGTGAACAGCACCTTTGTTTTGCCTTCCTTCTCTAAGAGAAACCGCGAATAAGGAGCTAACTTCAGCCTCGGAAACGAGGTTGTGCGTGCAACGTTCTCCATTTTTCTGTTCTGTTAGGATTTTAAAAGTCGTCTACAAGAGCCACACCAATAGGAACATGCAAAGCACGAACACACTTACTTTGCTCTCCTCTCTTCCAACATTTGTGGCTTTGTTCTTTGACTCTTATCTCCCATTTTAGTTCCCTCCAATTTTCCAACAAGCGACAACACTTCACCTGTGGGCTCATCTCGCCGAGTGCGGTCAATAAGAGACCGATCGGCTTGCAAAACCAAGTTTGAGTTCTACAGAGCACAGAAACACAACACTGAACGTTATAATGGCACACAGCTTAAAATTATTAACATGTTCAAGTACTAGCATCAGCAGTGGAAGTAACAAAAAAAACCTCAACGACTCATTAATCAAAACATACTTACCGCTTTATATTCATACTGTAAGCTACGAGCTGTAACGTCCGCCATACTTACTCCAAAACAAAATAATTTAAATCAAACAAAAACCTGGATGTCTTTCTCTTAAATTATTAATTTAGCTAACAAAACAGCATAACCGGCGATCGACTAGAAAAGTCATATAGCGTCGAAAGACGAGATGGTACACCCTGTCCGTTGAGATTTATCCAAAAAAAAGTTAGAGTTCAATTAAACGCAACTGATCCAGTGCGCTTATTCAAGAAACTCACGCACGTTCCAAACACGAACAACGTCCACACAACGATGTCGGTATTATGCTCTGATTTCCGGTTCCAGGCAAATCTGAATCCATGGAGCTTCGTCGCCCTCGTGCGTATCGGAGAGTTATTGCCATGAAAAATAGTAGAGCTACTTTGGCAAAACTTTTTATTAGTTATAGTACCAAGCATAATTATGTATAAAGCCATTTTGACTAGTCATATTGCTACAATGACATATCCATTTGTTGTGACTAGTAATATGTAACCATTGATTCACATGAAATATTTTTACCTAGTAAAAATCCAATTAAAGATATTTACAATTGCATTTGCACTTGTAGATATTATAATCACAGATACCTACTCTTTTAACTGGTAACAATTCCAAGTCCACATAGTGACTAGTAGAAATACTAATTCAATATATTTCTAACAGAGATATGACAAGCTGCAATATGCTTTGGAAGAACGCATGTATAGACTGAGATCTCTGAAATACACTTGTAGATGTATTAAATTCCCTTTTTGACTAGAAAGAATAATATTACTGATTTCGAAAAATGTACATTTATAGCTAGTCAAAATGCAGGTCCATATGGCCATTTTAGTCTTACAGGTCACAACTACATAACATATGATTCTGATTAGTAGGAATAAGAATTAGAGATATCTGTCATTTACTTTCAAATTATCGCAATAAGACCACAATATGTTCGAATCAGTGACTGCACCTCAGACACAGTAATCAGCAGCCCAGGAGCACAACAGGTGATGACACTGCAATTGTGGGGTGTGTGCTTGAAGGACAGAAGAGAGAGTACAGGAACCTGACAGAGGATTTTATTATGTAGTACAAATCCAACCACTTGCAGTTGAACATCACAGAAACATGCTAGTGGACTTCAGAAGGTCCAGGCCTTTTCTGTAATCAGTCTCTATTGAGGAGGTTGATGTGGAGGTGGTCAGGACCTACAAATGTCTAGTTATGCATCTGGACGACAGGCTGGACTGGTCAGCAAATACTGACACCCTCCACAGGAAGGGACAGAGCAGGCTGTATTTCCTGAGGAGGCTTGGGTCCTTCAGGGTCTGCTGAAAACTGATGAATGTTCTACCACTCTGCCGTAGCACTGCCAGGGTATGGACATCGAGAGAGTGTACTCTTATAACTACCTGGGTGTTCACCTAAACAACAAGCTGGGCTGGTCAGTTAACGTCACTGCACTTTACAAAAACGTCCAGAGCAGACTGTGCCTACGGAGGAACTCATTATGGGGCCAGCTCTGTCCTGGGAAGCCCCCTAGACCTGGTGGGAGACAGAAGGATGTTAGCCAATGACTCCCACCTCATGCATGAGACTATGGCAGCACTGGGCAGTTCCTCCAGCAACAGGCTGCTTCACCCAAAATGTGTGAAGGAGCCTTGTTGCAGGTCCTTCCTTCCTGCTGCTGTTAGACTTTACAACCAGTACTGCTCCCAGCAGACCACGTACACACACATAAACGCTACACACTTACACGAAAACTTTTTCGATGTAACATAATGTATAATATTTTTACATTCCCCCATGTGCAATTAAGAGTCAATGTGCAGGAGGTCAAAATGGCGGACGGTATAGAGTAGATGTGTTTTAGTCCGGCTCACGTTTCTTACAAAAAAGCTCCTTTCCTGGAACCCAGTTTTCATTTCTTTGAACATATTTTGTGGTTCATTGCATAGACTTCTCTTTCGAATGACCAAATTATTGTAAAATGAACTTTACCAAAACGAGCAGGAAAGACCTTGCAGCTAACACAGATCAACATGAACAACGATTTGAACATGACGTCGCTAACTCCTCTTCTTGAGGAGCACCAACAGTCTCTCGCAGAAGAGTTTAGGCTATCGTTTTTCAACCATGAAGCAAAACTTGAAAAACTACAAGCCATGACCACAGAACATGGTGAGAAAATTGTTAGTCCTAACCTGGTGGATAAGCAGCTACTATGATTCAAGGATACATGTGTTACCTTTCCTGATAGTGCCTCCCGACCATGGTCGTGACGGCTAAGGGGAGCTGTTTTCCCCCGCCAGCTCCAGGGTCAGAACGAGCCGAATTGTTGACCCGTTCTGGGATAATACCCAAAAACAACGCGAGTTGAAGCTGTATCCCAATGAGTACTTGGCATTTATTGCAAAAAAACAACTGTGCATGACACAAAAAAAAACGTGTGACTGTGTTTACAATACCCACAATGCAATGTATTTCACAACGGATAGCACCTTACTTTCCCAACACTATCCCCACTCTGGATGGTGATTAAAACTTTACACCACTCCAGCACACTGTCTCTGTTACAAACATGGACACTAAATCAGTTACCCATTTTCAGTCTCTTAAGGTAATCTAAGTCCACACACTGGAGCAACAGTCCATTGGTAAAAGGCTGAGGTGAGGTGAGGTAGGTGAGGTGGTGGGTAGCACAGTGTTAGAGGAGCATATGGATGGAAAGGACCAATTCCAGTAATTCCAGTGTTTGCACAGGTCAGATCGAACATGAATACTCTTCCCATGAGCATCATTGCATTTTACAGCCAAAAATACTTCACAACAATTTTTCACAGAATTCACTTTTTTTAACAACTTTTCTCCTTCTCTTTCTTTTTGGAACAAGGCTTTAGTGTTTCTCTCTCTTTTTTATTAACAGCTCACAGTTCAAGGGACTATCCAGTCACTAAATCTCTTAGGTGGTTTAACAATTCTCTTAGGCCTTCGGGGTGTTGGACCCACAGCAGAGTTAGTATCAGTCCATGTTTTTCCTTGTTGCACTGTGCTACCCCCACTAAACTGAAGTTCTTTCAAACATTTCAGACTGGAAAGGACAGACGAAGGGACACTGGCAACATGGTCTGTTTTGTCACAGCTCTGTTTGTCAAACAAATCCAGATCAGAGGTCAAAGTGTCGCTCTCAGGAGCAAGTGGTAGGACCTCTACTGGTTGCTATGTTTCAGCATGCTTGAAGACCCATGACGCGTCTAGTAAGGTGTGGGAATGGTAGGGCTTGAGGTTATCGTGATAATTCACCTTTACCTTTGCTTTTGGATTTCTCTGGGTCCGATACACTAAATTATCCAACTGATCTAGGACGAAGTAGGTTCCCTCATACGATGGAAGAAACTTTGTTCCGCACACGTTTGGTTCCTTTGACTAGATGCCATACCGCATCACCAATGTTGTATTTGGTCTTGGAGACATTTTGTCATATTGCTTCTTTGCATGCTCAACAGACTCACCGAGGACTTCTCTTGCAATCCTATGAGCAATTCCGGCTTGTCTCAAAGATGGATAACATATTCCGGAGGTGTCTGGAGGTTTGTGGTCAGGTGGCAATCCAGCCACAAGGTCAATTGGCTCTGTGAGTTCCCGGAGTTTGGAGTAAGTCCAGTCGAACTGTGCTTTGTGGCTCTGTAGGCCATGACAGCAAATGGAGTCATAAGGTCCCAGTTCCAGTACACGCGCCAAAGTCCATTCCAAAATGACTACGCACTGGACCTGCTTTAAAACACCTTTTTGCGCACTAATACTATGGGTAAGGCCCAGCTACTATTGCTCGGTGAAGCCCATCCATTTTCAAGACTCTGTTGAATCTGTTTGTCAGCTTCCGTCTGTTTCTCAAATGCCATGCGCCACGGCTAACAGCAGACCTGGCAAAGTCTGTATGTCATGCTGGACAAGGCTGGTGCAACCGAGGTCAGTGGGTCCAGTAGAAAACACATCGCCATAACTAGTTGAGCCAACCCACGACAAGGCTGGTTGAGCTGTGCATCGACCACCACTCTAGCCACTAGGAGACAATGTTTTTCATCAAAACCCTTGGTTGGATTCAGAATGACATCACCATGGACAGGTACACGAAAGTGGATTTAAGAACAGTTGTGCATGCCACCCTGACAACATGCACTCGTGGTTTGTTCTGCTGCCGAAATCGAGATGGGCTTTCGATTGCTCCAGAAAAGGGTAACCGAAAATAGCTTCAGCGTTCTCTGCATTGTCTGACACAATTAAGTTCACACTTTATGTATGGGTGCCAATCTGGACAGGCAGGTGTACTTCTCCACAAACACTTACATTTTCAGAACCAATGCGTTGTAGTGACTCCACGGTTGAGAACTGCAAACAAGGCTTGACATCATCATCAATCGCATCATAGCAACGCAATGAGCTCCACTGTCCAGCAAAGCACACACTTTCATGTTATACATTAGCATGTGAATACACGTCAGGTCCTGTACCTTTAACATTGAGGACAGCGGGTGTACTTTGGCTCTTAGCAGTTTTTGGAATTGTACTCGGGTTAGCAGGCATCTTTTGTGAAGGACAGCTACGCTTTATGTGTCCAATGCCATGAAAGTTGTAGCATGTCACTCCAGTTTATTTTTCCATCCTCACTAGACTTTGGTCTACGTTGCTTGAAATTGAACTTTTGAGGTTTCAGGATATGCTCTACAGATAATGCTGCCTGGTTTTCGCCTTTAACTTCATTGTGTTCCACACTTTCACGCACAGTAGCAGTTCTCACTTTATGCTCTGTTGTTTGTACCCTAGGCTGCATCAGACGAGTAACATTAGCAGCTGCATGTTTTGTCGTTTCGTATCTGGGAGCAAGCTCATATGCCCGTGCCAGCGTGCATGAACGCTCTTCTAACAGCTTCTGGACCATCCAGGCATCATCCATGGCATTAATAAATACTTTCTTGCTCAGCTTCAGAACGGTCTGCATACACAATAGACACTTTCTTATAGAAATCATCTCTTAGAACATGTAGTGGCTTACCTGGCTTACGCACTCTTTGCCTCAGCTCAATGCCTATTGCAGCAGCATGCTCTGTTGACGGGCTATATGCAGCTTCTATTTCATCCACCATGCGTGCATAACTCCAGCGTGAAGATCTTAAATTTCTGTGGACAAAGCCCCTGCAGACCCTACCAAAAAAACCCTCACCCTCACAGCCATTGTCTTTTCTGACCAATGATTAGCCTCAGCACAGCTCTCGAAACTATGTAAAAACTCCTTCCACGAACCTGTACCATCAAACTGACCTGGTGGCAAGGTAGGAATTCTCTCCTTTTGAGGTGCATTTTTATTGTCGCTGTCGGATGAGACATAATGTACACGCCTGGGTCGCCCATCACCAAACCTAGACCTTGACTGCTTGAGAAAAACATGTTTATTTCCAGAATAAACTCCAGCAGACTTAACATCACACAGATCATATCTATACTGTCCCTGTGGCTGTGCATTCAGATGTTCTATCCGTGTCATTTCAGGAGTGAAAGGTAGAGCAGCTGAATTTCTTCTTTGCCATTGCAGATGACTTCATCAATAATTTGAGTCATTGCCAAGGCGTATGGATGCAGTCCTCCAAGCTCATGGAAGTCATATTGATATTAATTCCCACCATAACATTCCAAAATCTTGTGGAAAGTCATCTCAGAAGAGTGGCTAACTCCATAGTAATTCCCATGGTTTTGGAATATGATGTCCAACCAGTTCATATAGGCATAGTCTGAGCCATATAGTCATATAGTGTAAATAGGTGAAGACCACTAGAGTTCCTTCATCTTCCAAACCTGTCAAACCATGTATTTAACTGGCCAGGGTCTTCTCCAAAGTGCTGCCACAAAGTAGGATACATATAATTGTCTAAAATGTCTTTGTATGCCATAGCATTAACATTCACTGGAACCACACTTTATTGTTGGCACAGTGCATTCCAGAAGATAGTGTTCTGTTGGCATTTGCCAGATAGTGAAGCGTGATTGTTCACTCCAGAGAACACGTTTCCACTACTCGGAAGTCCAGTGGTGGCATGCTTTCATGAAAGTCCCAGTTCTTATGTTGATGCTTCTAGTGATTGTTTGGAGTTCTGTAGTGAGTGATGCAACAGAGGTTTTTTTTCACATGCTTCAGCACTCGGCAGCCCCACTCTGTGTTTGCATGGTCTGCTGCTTTGTGGATGAGTTTTATTTGCTCCTCGACACTTCCATCTAATAGTAGTAGCATTTATAGTACACTAGGGCAAAAACAGCACAGCAAAAATTTTAGTCTGTC
This sequence comes from Megaleporinus macrocephalus, assembly GCA_021613375.1. NCBI lineage: Eukaryota > Metazoa > Chordata > Actinopteri > Characiformes > Anostomidae > Megaleporinus > Megaleporinus macrocephalus. The sequence goes on from CM038710.1 coordinate 21,413,055, forward strand.
ATACAACAACAGTGGAAAGATGGGCAAGGAACATTTTTTTGTATCAGACTCCCAGTATCTCTGACTAGTTTGTTCTGCATGATAGAGGAGTCATATATGAAGTTCTTACTGCCAGCAGCACCCCCAGAAATAACAAAAATGTGCACACTTTAAACAACTCTAATTCAGCAACTAATTCACATATAAGGTTGAAATTTCATACCTTGATTATTAATATAAGACATAAAGTAGGAGGCACCTTTCAAGCTTATATAAAAATATCACATTTATAAAAAATGTAAGGTATTGGTACAACAAACTTGTGACTTATGATCCTAAAAAATGTAAATAAAAACAGAATGCTCAACATTTTGGGGTGTCCTATGTTTCACAATGTCATGTGCACTTATCCACTTAGCCCCCTACCATATACCATCATGCATGCTGGCCTTTTGTGTTCCGATGACAACCAGACGGTCCTTCTCCTCCTCTAGCCCGGATGATGAGATGTCCATGATTTCTATATTTACTTCTGAAAGACTCTCTGGGATGCTCTTTTATATCCAATCATGTTATTGATCTGTTGCCAATTAACCAAATAGCGAGATGTTTCAGCAGGTGTTTTTTTATCATTACACAACTTTACAGTTAATGTTAAAGTACACCGCCAGTATAGAACAGGGCCATGTCTCTAAACCTGCGGTACAAAAATAACCCAACTATTAATTTTAAAGTATAATGATGTTTTAGAATTACACATCTACTGGGCTACTGGGTCACAAATAAAATAAAACATGTAATACTATCTACACAATGCATTGCACCTTGCTGCATATGTGGCTGTTTAGCTGTAGCTAAAGTGTTGTCAGGCTTGTCCCATGTGCACACAGTGCTACATGAGAATTAGACCTTGGAACAATGAAAGAGGGTTGCCTGAGGGTTGGTCAATTTGACACATTCCACCTCCCTAAACATTGTTATAGGTCAGGCACAGGTTCCCTGATGGCAATGTTATCTTTCAGGATGAATCCTAATAATGCATCCTGCCACACTGCACACCTTTTTTTGGGAACGGTTTGAGAAACACTTGCAAAAGAGTTCCCTGACCTGATCTCAACCAGATTAAGCATCTGTGTGATGTACTGCAACAGCAGGTTCTATCCAACAGCTCTACTTTGCAACTTACAGGATGCAAAGGATTTGCAGCTAATGTATGGGTACCGTTACCAAGGAGCATCTTCAGAGGCCTTGCTCAGCATGTTGGAGCTACTGCGGTGGCATGCAGCATATGGTCAACAGCATATTAGGCATGTGTTCATAATATTTTACCTCATCAGGGTGTTTGGTGTCCCAAACATTCAGAGAACACATGTAGCTTTGAAAATGTTTATACTAGGTTAGAATTGAGCCTTAAGTCAGAGCTGAATTACTTTTAATGTGGTCCTGGATTGGATACATATCTGATTTGTGATGATGAGACATTCATTTTGGAATATATATTTTTTTCCACTGTGCACGTGTTTATCCTCACACATCATGAAACTAGGACCCTTTATCTCAGTTTGCATTCAAAAGATGATACACTGAAACAATGATCACTCACCTCTTTTGATACCCTCTGTGATAAAATGTTTTGGACTGGGTAGGTGTCAGCCATAGTGTGGACAGGGTATTCTAAAGTACAAACAGTACAAATTTTGTTATGATCAGCTTTGTTGATGTATGTATTAATATATTTAGATTAATTAAAGCAGTGTCCTATAATGCAGTGATTCTAGTACTCAGGGCCAACCTTTTTGCTGTAAAAAATCTGATATCCAGTGTTCATAATGTACAGGTGCATCTCAATAAATTAGAATATCATCAAAAAGTTTCATTTACTTCCGTAATTCAATTTAAAAAGTGAAACTCTTATATTGTATAGTTTCAGGCGTTTATTTCTTTTAATGTTGATGATCATGGCTTACAGTAAAAAAAATCCAAACGTCAATCTCTCAGAAAATTAAGGTTTTCTAAGCATTAGTCTGGTTCAATAGGCTACACTAGCATGGGGAAGACTGCTGACTTGACAGATGTCCAGAAGGCAGTCATTGACACCCTCCACAAGGCGGGTAAGCCACAAGAGGTCATTGCTAAAGAAGCTGGCTGTTCAGAGTGCTGCATTAATGGAAAGTGGTTGGAAGGAAAAGGTGTAGTGGAAAAAGGACAAGCAACATGGATAACTGCAGCCTTGAAAGGATTGTCAAGAAAAGGCCATTCAAAAATTTGGGGGAGATTCACAAGGAGTGGACTGCTGCTGGCTTCAAGAGCCACCACACACAGACATATCCAGGGCTACATGGGCTACAACTGTCGCATTCCTTGTGTTAAGCCACTCATGGCCCAGAGACAACGCCAGAAGCGTCTTACCTGGGCCAAGGAGAAAAGAGACTGGACGGTTGCTCAGTGGTCCAAGGTCTTGTTTTCAGATGAAAGTAAATTTTGCATTTCATTTGGAAATCAAGGTCCCAGAGTCTGGAGGAAGAGTGGAGAGACAAACAATTCAAGCTGCTTGAGGTCTAGTGTGAAGTTTCCACAATCAGTGATGGTTTGAGAGCCATGTCATCTGCTGATGTTGGTCCACTGTGTTATATCAAGTGCAAAGTCAGCGCAGCCGTCTACCAGGAAAGTTTAAAGCACTTCATGCTTCCCTCTGCTTAAAAGCTTTACAGAGATGCGGATTTCATTTTCCAGCAGGACTTGGCTCCTGTTCACTCCAAAAGTACCAATACCTGGTTTAGTAACCACAGAATGACTGTGCTCGATTGGCCAGCAAACTCACCTGACCACATAGAAAATCTATGGGATATTGTCAAGAGGAAGATGAGAGACATGGATTGTTACCCTGCATTTTATTTCTGCTTCATATAAGTTCAAAACACCAATAAAGTAGGCCATACAAACACATTTCATCTCAGTGTTCTATTCATGTCTCAAATGTGGTTGCAACTTGGAGAAACTACTGCCTCACTTGCACTGGCATTGTTGTTCAGTTGCTACACAGAAAACAATGCAAAACAATCAAGGTATTATAAAGTTTAAGGAGGAAAGACTACAAGTCTGAACTGGCTGGTTCCTTCAGTGAATGTTAAGGAATCTAATACTTATTTTCATTCTCAGTTCTGTAAGAGTGATATGAAACAATGCCAAATATAACAATATTATTTCTTGGTCAGAATTATTATTTGAATATACATATACATTACAGATACATGCATAATGATTACACAAATATGAATCTAATAAAGGTTAGATTTGTTTCCAGTGATACATCAGTTTTATTAACTGTACCGATGTGGGTGCTAATTGTGTAACGATTTGACAAACGTTTTATTCATCTACTTTACTAGTTTATGGGAACACAGCTAGGTCTATACTGCGGGAGTGAATTGCTTAATAGGCAAATGATGGGCATGGGTGCCATTGTTCAACAACTAAACAGACTATCAAGTTTTCATGGTAAACAAGAGGCTAGCGCTGTTTTTGCTAACACTGCTGAAAGTGAAAATGTAATCTTAGATTGTTTTGTCTGTCGTATTATTGCATAATGACTGATTACAGTTCAATGCAATAACCTTAAAAAGTATAGTGAAGCTAATAATTTACCATTTGACATGCCCTCTCCTGTTCTTTTCTTGCAGGGGTACTTGTATGTGAAAATTCTCATTTCCAGATGTAACAGGGGAAAGAATTGAATTGAGTACATCTGAAGAGCTGCTGTGGGCCTCAGGACCATCTGAAGAGAAGGGGCTAGTCTCAGGATCATCTGAAGAGCTGGGGCTGGTCTCAGGAGCATCTGAACAGATGGGGATCACCTTACAAATGAACATTTTTATTGTTTATTATTATTGCTTTAATTTGTGTATCTGTATGTATCTATAAACAATGTATAAATGACTGTGTAAATGCACAAATATAAAACACACTTATGAGTGTAGTGATTTCAGTGATACACCATTAACACTTCAATGTAATAAACTGAAAGAGTAATAATAGTGAATATTTTACCATCTGACAGGACCATTTGTGTTCTTTGTTTGCAAGGGTCTCACCTGTGGAATTTTCCTTTTCAGATGTAACAGGAGGAAGAATTAAGGTAGATGTAGGTTCAGTATGTAGGGGAGCAACCGAAGAGCTGGAGTTCTCTGGACCATCTGAACAGCTAAGGTTGGTCTCAGAGCTGGGGTTGGTCTCAGGAGCATGTGCAGAGCTGGGGTTGGTCTCAGGAGCATTTGAAGAGCTGGGGTTGGTCTCAGGAGCATTTGAAGAGCTGGGGTTGGTCTCAGGAGCATTTGAAGAGTTGTGATTGGCTTCTGGATTAAGAGCCACCAAGTGAAGAAAAATATTATTATAATGTTATTATAATACCATACTATTATAATGTTATAGTAATTAGAGTCCTTTGAAAGACATATTAACATTTATTCGTCCTGATTTGATAAGCAGATATGAGAGACACAGAAAACGAGTGAGTGAAATACTCAATGCACTTAATTTCAACATGCCTTTTAAAAGACCTTCATACAGCAAACGAATTATAGAAATTGTTGTCCTCTCCATTTCTGAAAACTACTGAGGACAAAAAACATCTGCCCCAAAATTTGAGGCCTGCCCCGTCTTCCTCCTTCCAAGTAGAAGGAGGTACAATGTACCCCTTCGGTAATAAATAAATAAAGGGGGTAATAAACCCAATTTGTGAAACTTGGGGAGTTGTAAGTTAACAATAAGTACATATTAGTAGTATTACAAAACCCATGTATGTAAACAGTCCATGTGATTAGTTATTATTAGTTAACTTACTAAAAAATGGTGGAATTTATCAGCTTTGAGGTGTTTCTTTCATTGAAATTTTGTCTTTGGCCTGCTGCAGTTTCACTTTCTGGGGCTGAGAAGCCCCACACAGCTTGCAGTGTTTACAGCCAACATTTATTTGTGCCTTGCATGACTGGCAGGTCTTTTGGGTTAAACCTGGCATGGTATCCAGGCAGCCAGACAGCCAGATGGATAGCCAGAAGTAAAGCCAAAAAGGTAGGTAGGTACACAGTAAAAAACTGGGTGTTAATATTTCAGAGTTGACTTATTTAAACCCAAAGTGAGTATTTTTAACACTGTGGAGAGTAAACGGGCTCTAATGTTGGAGTAAAAAGAAAGTGTAAAATTCTGCAGACATGCAGTGAAATTTTTACTCTACAAAGTGATATATACTGCGTGTATTCTGACTGAGGCACCATATTGTATAACCGCTTCAAAATGCTGACACTGTCTGGTAACTAAGTTAACTTTACCCTGTTGTAAAAAGGGCATTATTTCATCATTGTATTGATATTAACTGGGATCATAATTGTTAAGTTTATGTTTTATGTTACCGAACTCCAATGTGGTGGTACGACTTTCCGTTAGCTAAGGTAGCTTGCTTGCAAGTTAATTATCTTGGGGAACAGTTCAAATAACTTAGCTAGCTCTAACTTAGCTGGCTATCATAATTTAGGTAAACATGTGTGCGTTTTGGCTGATAACTGCTAGTTTACATAGAAAGTGCAGACACCTAAAACAGTGTTAGCTTGGTAGGCTGCTAACGTGACGAAAATCTAAAGTCTTTAGCTAACCTATGTTGTTAGCTAGCTAGCGGTTCAACCCTGAACTGTGGCTCTCACGACGGCCATTTAGCATGCTAGCTAGCTGCTGTTGTGAATACGACCGTATTGTTAACGTTATATTTAGCGAATAATATGTAAGTTAATCATAGTTTGTTTTAATGAAATACTTGTAAAAAGGTTGCCATAACTGAAATGGTAGGTCACTGCAGATAACATTTTAGCTATTCTTAGCTAACGTGATTAGCTATGTTGCTAGCGTCTCCACCCAAAAGTGAGGTTTCCATAATAGTAACGTCAGGTTATGCTTATAACCACTGTTTCCTGAAGGAGAGGAACGAGGTACAACACAAGTATGGGATGTCACGCCCTTGCTTGTCTGGCTGAAGACACCTTTAATTACGCCTATCAGGCACATGACGCGCAGTGACGAGGGCAGGAGGGCCCGCCCATTACCTATAGCACCTCGTCACCAGCATTACTCCTCAGTTCAAGATGCTGCTCTTCACTGAGCTAACAGCAAAGCGTGTGTTGTACCTCGTTCCTCTCCTTCAGGGAACGGTGGTTATATGCATAACCTGACATTCCCCTTCAGTCGATTCACTCGGTACAACACAAGTATGGGACCTACATTCACGCCCCGCGAAGCAGACACCGAACTAAGAGAGTGTACTAGTGCATTCCGGATCCCAAGGAAGGAACAGCATGAGCTACTGAGGGGGCCCCCACATCCAGGCGATTAAAGTGCACAAAAGTATGAGGTGATGCCCAACTGGCAGCAGCACAAATGTCTTTAAAAGAGACACCCTTAAAAGGGCCCATGATGCAACCATTCCCCTAGTGGAATGAGCCCGCACTCCCTCAGGCAACTCCAGGCCCTTGCTGCTGTAAGCTAAAGTAATCGCTTCCACAACCAAGTGAGACAGCCGCTGTTTAGACAAAGCTCTGCCACGGATCGGGTTGGCAAAACAGACAAAGACCTGGTCACACACCTGGAAAGGCTGAGTACGATTAATGTAAGTAAGCAATGCAAGCACAGGGCAGAGCGTGTGCAGTTTTTGCTGCTCCTCCGATGCAAATGGAGGAGGAGAGAAGGAAATAAGCTCAAAGGCTAGACAGCTATAAGACATAGGCAATACCTTTGGAACATACGACACATTAGGGTGTAGTGTAACCTTAGTGTCTCATGGTGCAAACTGGGTACATGAAGGGTGCACTGACAGTGCATGAAGACCTCCCTCACGCTTAGCAGAGGCTAAAGCAAGCAGCAGAGCTGTCTTATATGAAGCAAATTTCATGTCCACAGATTCCAGAGGTTCAAATGGAGGCCCAGACAGGGCCTCAAGCACAATAGTTAGGTCCCAGGGAGGGACGGCTGGCCTAGATACAGGTTTTAGGCGCTGCACCCCTCTCATGAAACGCATAGCTAGGGGGTGTGCACCCGGCAACAACCCACCAATACCAACATGACAGGCTGATATAGCCGCCAAATAGACCTTTATTGTCGAGAATGAGAGCCCACGCTCTAGTAACTCTTGAAGGAAAGTCAAAATATCAACAATCCCGCCTGCCTGAGATAGGAGATTTAAGTGAAGTGGGAGAGGTCATGGATCTCCTGTGAGGAGACTGACTATCTCCGCATACCATGGTTTTGATGGCCAGCTGGGGACCACAAAAATCAGAGACAAGTTCCCCTGGCGCACTCTCTCCAGAGTTGGCAGGATTAACTCTACCGGAGGTAATGCATAAAGCAGAGTGTTGGGCCAGAGGTGCGCCAGTGCATCCACTCCAAGTTTCAAGTTTATTTGTCATTTGCACATCATGTCAGGACATAACATGCATTAAAATGCTTGGGGTGAGGCTCAGATACAACTCTACAGCAGGGCAGCATTATATATGTAAAACATACAATAAATAGACAGTATTAAAGTAAAAATAAGCTAGAAAATATACATTTAGTTATAACTGAAATACATAAAGGACTATACAAAACATACACAAGATATATACATAACATATACAGGAGGACATCTGTAAAAACTTTTGTATAGGCAGGTTATATAAGAAGACATATCTATTTAAAGTGACTTAGTGATATTGTCCAAAGCAGCGATATCAGAATAAATAATAAAAAAGTGTAACATAATGTAATATAGCAGTGGCCGAGTGAACGGTATTGGGGTCTTTCAGCCTCACAGTTTGTTCAGGAGCCTGACAGCGTGTGGGTAGAAGCTGTTCAGTAGGTCTATAGGTTGTTTTGGCCTGGATGCTGCGGAATCTCCTGCCTGATGGCCGCTGTCTAACCTGATCTTCTGGATTTTCCTCAGGCAGCGGGACTGGTAGATGTCCGGTAAGGCTGGTAGTTTGTTGCCTATTATGTATTCTGCTGTCCTCACCACTCCTTTTAGGGCCTTGCGGTCGCAGGCAGTGCAGCTGCTGTACCAGACAGTGATGCAGCCCGTTAGGATGCTCTCTATAGTGCTTCGATAGAAGCTGGTGAGGATATCAGGAGGCAGTCCAAACTTCTTGAGCCTGCGTAAGCCAGGGGTGCACCCTGGTCTGTTAGAGAGAAAAACAGAGGACAGTGTGTGTTTTCTGTGGATGCAAAGAGATCTACGTTGGCCCTGCCAAACCGATCCCAGATCTGTGCCACCACCTGGGAACTGAGTCTCCATTCCCGAGCTGGAGGACCTCCCCTGGAGAGGAGGTCTGCTCCCCAGTTCAGGCAGCCTGGCATGTGTTGCCCTGAGTGAAAGAAGATGAAAGCTGCTCCACAACAGAAGGGAGTGAGACAGATTCAGAAGAGGAAGAGAGCGTGTGCCCCCTTGTCTGTTTATGTAGGAAACAACCGTTGTGTTGTCTGTTCTCACTAGAACATGTTTCCCCTTCAAAACTGGGAGGAAGTGTTTTAGAGATAAAATTACGGTGGCCGAGAAGACCCAACACGCTGCAAATTCACAAACGCGCGACAAACAGAAAACACTTTCATCAAAACAACAACATGGGCACTACATTTAACAAATGTGCTGCAAAACAGAAAACACTTTCATCAAAACGCCAACATGGGCACTACATTTAACAAACGCGCTGCAAAAACAGAAACGCGCAGCAAAACCGTCCACATAATAAAAAAAACTGCCAGTATGATTTCAGTCAGTAAATAAATCCAATAGGATGTAAGATATTGATGTTTAAATTGTGGCAGTAATTTTAAGAGATGGGACAGTGATGGTGGGGTGATGGTGACTTTAAATTGTATTAAGAAACAATAAGTCATACCAATACTCGAACCACGTCCCAAGACAGCGAGGCTACAGACATCATCAGTGACGTCACTCGCTCTTAACAAAGCAAGCCTCCATTCGCGCTTTATAAACGACTTTCTGGATTTCTCGACACAAACTCAGAAACATCTGTATCATTTGTCCATCACTATTAGATGCTACCGCGGCTCCACATGGTTCTGTTTACGCTGCGTCGCCGTATATGGTCCCACGTCCTTTAAGTGTCCTCCGGAAACACTTCCGTTGTGTTGTGGACGTTTTTGCAGCGCGTTCGTGTTTTTGCAGCGCGTTTGTTAAATGTAGTGCCCATGTTGCCGTTTTGATGAAAGTGTTTTCTGTTTCTGTAAGGCATGTCAGACAGCGTTAGGTGACGTTGCGCCACAATGGTTGATGCCATTCCTCTGCTCAGCGACAGCACGGCACAGCGGGACATATGCAGAATATAGTCCGAGGCAATCCTCACCTCGTTGAGCAGAGCGGTTAGCGGGCTCTCCGCTGGTAGCTGTTTACCGAGCTCGGCCAGACACATCGCCTGGTAAGTCTGGAGGAGAGTGACCGAACTCATCGCTCTGGCTGTGCCTGCCTGCGCACGGTAAACCTTGTCCAGCTGAGAGAAGGAGAACCGGCAGTGTTTAGAAGGAAGTACGGCAGGTCCCGCGACTCCTTGGTTGTGAGAGGGAGCGAGGTAAGCTGCCAGCGATGGCTCCATGGGAGGGGAGTTTTGCAGCCCCGTCTAACTCAAGAAACTGTCCATAACCAGGCAAGCGGTGCGGGTCGACAGCGGTTTACCCCAGGGCGACGTCAGCTCGGTGATGAAGTCCGGGAAAAGCGAGAGACGGTGCTTCACCACTTGCGGGGCCGGGGAAGGAAAAACCCCACGAATCTGGTTGCTTTTTTGGTCAGGTGGGGGGCAGGCCACTCCACGTCTAGCTTCTGTGCCGCCCGACAAAAAAGGGAAAAGAACGAGGTGTCAGCCTCGTCCTGTTTACCCTCCGCCGTTGTTGGGGTTAGAAGAGCCTGCAGCTCCTCCTGCTCATCCTCGGAGAAGTCGAGTTTGCCTACACCGAGATAGAAGAGGTTGTCCTCCTTGAGATCGGCTGCAGGCTCGGAGGGCCGCTGCTGGCCCTGGAGAGTCAGGGCCGGCGAATCCAAATTGCACAGACCCTCCACACTTTCCATATGCTCAGCCCAGTTAGGGCAAGGCTCCCCTTCGTACTCAGCTTCCTCGGCGTCCGACTGGGACGGCTCCGCTTCTTCAGAAAATAGGGGGTCCTCGCGAGCCACAGCTGCCTGTCCGAGAATCTTCTCGACAAACGTTGCACGGTGTTCGAGGGTCGACCGCCTGAGCTGCCGACAAAGCGCACATGCATTAGGCTGTGCCAAGCAGTGTTAATTTTGTCAACGAACCTTTTTTTCATGACGAGAACGAGACGATAACTAAATAAAATCTACAGAAAGGATAAAAACTATGTCGAAATTGATTGACACTTTAGTCAACGAATAAAAACGAGACGAACATGTTTGGCAGGGACAACATCCAATCAGATCTGATTTAGTTGTGTGAAAAGCGGGGACAAGTTAGGAAAACATCCAATCATAACTACTTCGGCGTATATGGAGAGGCGGGACAAGCCGAGTAGCCGTCAATCAAACGCACCCTTACACAAATTTGGTCTAAACCCGGGAACACCATACAAGCCTGTGAACTGTTGTTACTCATGATGGAACTAAGTTATCTAGATAATGTCAGCAGAGAGAAAGTGTTTAGAGAAGCATTAGTGTTCAGAGAAAATCACCACACGCTGGATATCAGCCTTCCAGCACCACCATTAGCTTTACCGCTAACGCTAGCTTAGCTTTCTTAATTCTAGTCCTGAAAGCACACTACCCTGTACATTTCAGAGCGTGTCCTGCTGTAAACGCTGTATTAACTCATTAAAGTGGTGTTAATGATCAGATTAGTTGGATCAGGAATGTGGGAAACAGGTGAAACTCTATACGTGCAGAGCCAGAGTTGGGAGACTAGCTAGCTAACTCCAGCCATCTGCGCTTGATGATCATGTCCCAAATCTCTCCGTACACACTAGAAAGTGCACGAAACAGATTAGCTAGTTTTATTTACAATTTATTAGTGTACGTAATGTGCAGTGTGTGTCTCTAGTGAACACTGAGACCTGGAGATGTGGCAGTTTTTTATTCATTGATTTACTGTTATGCTAAAATTTATTTAAAATGGAAAGAATTAAAAATATTTTTATAGCAAAAAGTGATTAATGCAATTAATGTAGATAAGTTAACAACAGAGATTAATTAGATTGACAGCACTAGTTACAATTAATAAATAAATAAGAGATAAATAAAAAGGTGATACAAAGAAAAAAATAACAGTTTTCTCTTATTCACAGTTACGGAAGACCTCAGATGTTGTTTGTTAAATCTGTTTGTGTGTGTATTGGTCTTTCAAACATGAATAATATTCCATAACTGGTTAATAAGTGTTTCATTTCGTATAAGTATATATAATGACTTAAATAATTGAAGGGAACTGAAGAAAAAGCATTACATTTTACACCCTTTATATTTTAGTTGACTAAATCGAGTGTAGATTTAGTCGACTATATTCTTATGATAATTAGTCGACTAAAACTAGACTAAAACTAAAACAATTCAGATGACTAATTATGACTAAAACTAAGTGACATTTTAGTCAAAAGACTATGACTAAGACTAAATCAAAATTTGCTGTCAAAATTAACTCTGGTGCCAAGGTCCTCCTAGCATGGACGATTTCCAGGCAGACTGGGCATGCATCATGTTGGTCTTTCTCGTGAATGGCAAAGCCACATCCTTGGGGACAAGGACGGGTGGTTTTCTTGCCATGCTGAGAGGTTGCTTGCGAGCTCATTTTGGATAGCCATTAGCAAAGCTAAACAAGCTAGCCTAGAGACCTGGCAAAGCGGATTTTAACGCTCCAAAAGTGACAAGATCCCTCAAACAACGCTCCGCGGGAAGACGGCTCACCAATGCGAGGTTGTTGCCGTGCTTGCCTAATGGAACAGTTAAGTTATTTGGAGGTTCTTGGTAAGGAGTTGTGCTAGCTAGCTAACTAGACTAGCAGAGAAGGCGTAAGGTGTTCTTAGCGAGGTGAAGAGCATAAAAACTGAGGAGTGATGCTGGTGACGAGGTGCTATAGGTAGGGGGCGGGCCCTCCTGCCCTCGTCACTGCGCGTCATGTGCCTGATAGGCGTGATTAAAGGTGTCTTCAGCCAGACACGCAAGGGCATGATATCCCATACTTGTTGTACCGAGTGAATTGACTGAAGGGGAACGTTAGTATGGCAGGTAAATGTGTAGTGTAGCTAATGCATTGAGTGCATGATGGGTTTGCTTAACATGGCTTAACTCCAGCATTAAAGCCAGCATCAGCTTTGTTGAGCCAAGATTTTAGATAGTTAGGGATAGCTAAGTGGCTAGCTGCAATATGAGAAGTGCAAGGTAAATTACATGAATGGCAGTTGGCACCTAACGGGACAACGTGGCTCTTTTGCTCATGTTACAGTTCCACAGAAGAACTTAATCACATTCAACCAGTGTAGCCTATACTAAACGTCCAACTGTTTAACGTTGTACTTTACTGTGATGTCTCTACTTTGCAGAGTAGTACTGAGTAACGATGAGTTGACGTATTTGTATTTGTTCGTATTTTTATGTGTATTTGGTCTGTATTTGTGATTCCCGTTGGTTCATTGCCGTGTTTGTGTTCTCGTGTTTTGTTTTGTTTATATTAAATACTTAAAGTTTGCACATGTGTCCTCGCATGCTCCCCCGTGACATTGCAAAAGAGTCACCTGGAACCTTCAGGGTGACTCTGTGCAATGAAGAACTTGGTAATCATTCAGACTCTAATAGATGTTTTTGCTTTTCTAAAAATTCTCATAAATATAATATGATATGATGTTTCTGTTTTGTACAAATTTTATATTTCAGGTGCCTTTCAATCATTGTCATCCTCTGTAAGATCTGATGACATCTTCACTCTGAATTTATCTGTGTGTGACCCTCATGAAGAAGTAGCCAACCTAAAAGCCATGTTGAATAAAATATGAGGCAAAAACGGTAGGTTGTAGCCTAATCTGAATGTTGTTTCATATGATGGGGAGTGTTCTTGAGCTATTTCATTTTACTTCTTACATATGGTTTTAAAATGACAGATAGCACAATTTTATTCCACCTAAAGTTAATTGAAAAAATCCTAACATCAAAACCCGGTGGTGAACAGATTATACAAGAGTATGGAAAAACCAAAACTCTGACAGATGCCACCAGAAGACAGATGATCAACATCCTTACTGCTGAGATGACAGAAACACATGGGTAAGCATATAATTAGGCTGCAGTTGTTGAAGTTGAGAATGGTATGTGCACTTTCTTATATTGTCACTGCTGTTTTTTATAGGTGCAAAATATGCATTTTGGTAATACTGCAAATTCTCAACTGAATGTAATTGTGGTTTACGGTTAAATAGGCTGGGACAGTGACATGTCTGCTATCTTGCTACATCTGCTACCACCATCTGCACAAGGCTGAAAGAGGCCAGGAAAGATGTCCAGGTCTTAAGCAGTAGAACAGCTGATCAGATTTCAAAAGGTATGTTGAACAGATGTCTGAAATCTCAATCTCATGCACAGTGTGAGTTTGTTCTGATGTATCATCAGAGGTTAGTCACTAAATATTTCTGTTAAATATCTCTTGTAGGTTGGAACCAGTGTACAGCAGCGTCTAGATACTATCACCCAAAGCAGTCAGCCCTACCTTCTTGCAATGGGAACCACAATCAGCAGCATTCACTCCTACTTCATTGTGATTGACCAGCATACACTTCCATGCAAGGCGACAAATTCGGTGGGAGCCTTTGATGAACTCTTTAAGGCCCATTTCATCTTTGGTACATCATACAGTTCTTGCCTGAACAACACTTTCATGTTTGATAGATAGATTTAGCAGCCAGTAGCATTTACACAGAACAAAAATAAAGTACAAAACACAGTACAAAAAACAATAAGGTATATAAAGAAGAATAAAAAATTCCAATAGTAAAAAAGAATATATACAAGAACATATGAATACAAACTCTACACCCTGAGTGTAGGTAAAAAGGTAGTGCAGTAAAAAATTAGGTAATGTGCAAAAGAAAAACGGGTATCAGTAGATATATGACAGTACTGGGATATTTATTAAAAAATAAATATATGTGCAAAGATTGTATTTAAGTAAATGTTAAATAGTGTTAAATAGTGTCCAGGAGTGCAAATGTACAGGATGTACATTAAAGTGTCAATAGTGTCTATGAGTGCTGACATAAGATGTCCAGTAAAATGTCAATAGTGTCCGGGAACTGTAATTTGAACTAAGGGACTTGTTCCTCATCTGTCCTTCTCCCTCTTTCGGCTCCACTGGGAGGATCTCCTGAGTCTGTCTGTAGAGCAGCTCTGTGACAGGAACCTGCCACTGAACTTGCTCCTTTGTTCCATGATGATGGTGTGCAGTGGGTGACCATCATCACCCATGATGGAGAGCAGTTTGTGCAGTGTCCTCCTCTCTGCTACCGTAGTCACAGAGTCTAGCTCCACATCAACCACAGACCCCGCACGTCTGACCAGCTTGTCCAGACGCATCTCGTCTCTCTTTTTCATGCTACCTTCCCAGCACACCACGGCATAGAAAAGACAGCTGGACACCACAGTCTGATAGAACATCCGCAGGAGCTTCCTACAGATGATAAAGGATCCCAGCTTCCTCAGAAAGTAAAGCTGGCTCTCCCCCTTTCTGTACAGGGTGTCTGCATTGGCTGATCAGTCCAATCTATCATCCATGTGCAGACCGAGATACTTGTAAGTCCTAACCATCTCCACATCAACCCCCTCAATAGAGACAGGCTGTGTGAGTGGCCTGGCCCTGCGGAAGTCCACCACCATCTCCTTGGTTTTGCAGGTGTTCAGCAGCAGGTTGTTCCTACGGCACCACAACACAAAGTAGTCCACAAGATGTCTGTGCTCTTCCTCCTGCCCTCCCTGTACACAGGCCACAATGGCAGTGTTGTCCGAAAACTTCTGCATGTGGCACAAATCAGAGTTGTACTGGAAGTCTGAGGTGTAGAGTGTGAAGAGGAATGGAGAGAGTACAGTACCCTGTGGTGCTCCTGTGCTACTGACCAGTCTCTGATTTGCAGTCCTTCAGCCTGACATACTGAGGTCGTCAGTGATCCAGGAGACCAGGTGCGGACTCACTTGCATCCTCACCAGTTGCAGATAGTTGATAGTTGTGCAAACAACTATCTACAACATTGACATAGGGGAAACAAAGGAAACTCCCAGAGTTGCAGAGCTAAGAGCAAGAATGGTGCATCAGTAAAGAACTGTTGAGGTGAAACTATGAGATGTTTTCTTTGCAAAAGTGATCATGGAAGTCCAAACAGCCTCATCAAGCACTTGAAGGTAATTCATGGACTCTGTACAGGGAAGACACTTCATCTTAAATGTGGTCAAGTGGGATGTTCATGTTCTTTTGGTAGCTTTTCTGGTTTTAGAAGGCCTCTTAACAAGTGCCATGTGAGCAGTTCACTTGATTCTGTAGAAGATGTTTATTTTTTAAATCCTCAGAGTGCTCTCAATACTTCTAATGCCACATGTGATGAAGTGTCAACTAAAAATGTAGAGTCAGAGCTGTCTTTGCCAGACATTGTAAATAGTTGTGCATCTGTAATTGCTGATCTAAAGGCAGAGGGTGTAGGTCAAAGTGTAGTGAATTCTGTTGTGAATTCCATGGAGGATATTGTCCAAGATATCCATCAACATGCTAAAGAAACAGTCATTAAGCATGTTTTTTGTGAGGAAAGACAAACCGAAATGTGTAAGAAGGTTGAGGAATGTTTTGAGGAGTTAGACAATCCTTTCACTATTTTTAACTCTGAATATAAGCAATCAAAATTTTTATCAGACAAGTGGGAAACTGTAGAACCAGTTGAATGTGTAATTGGCTCAAGATTTGACATAAGACGCAAAAAAAAGGCTGGAACTTATGATCAGGTAGTAGTTCAAGACAAATTCATGTATGTTCCAATTTTTTCTTGTTTGGCTAAAATACACCTTTGTGCCTCATTTCATGTTCAAGATCTTAAACGGTATGGTTTTATTGAAATTCTTGGTCCTGTTGTTCAAGATATTAAAATGTTGGAGAGTGATGGTATTGAGATTCCTTTATACGGTGGCCGTGTACGTGGTAGTGTGGTCCAGGTTACTGGTGATAATCTGGCTTTAAATAGTTTGTTTGGTCTGGTAGAGTTTTTCAGCGCAAGGTACTGCTGTAGGTTTTGTTTGGTGGAAAAAGAACCAAACTCACTGTCAAGAAATTACTAGGAATCCATCTCCTCCTTACATTTTTGGTATGAAGAGTTCATGTTTATTTACACTCATTGCAGTATTTTTACACAAGTGAAAAATTCTCACTTTATGTGATGCATGATGTTTTAGAAGGAGTGGCCCAGTACGAATTGAAGTTAATATTTGAGCATTTAAAGGAAAAACATGCAACATCAGGAGAACTACATTCAAGAATACAAAGTTTTGATTATGCATTCATGGAGAGAAACAATATACCAGCAGCTGTGAATTTATGTGAAGGATCTAATGATCTGGGACTGAATGCAGTTCAGTCATGGTGCCTACTGAGGAATGTTCCTCTTATCTTCTTCCTCTTCAAATAGTTAAAATTATATTCCCTCCCATGTTATCTCAGGGTTTGTGTGTTTAAAGCACTTGATTGTGGAACACCATAAACTGTTCAAGCAATTGTTTCCCCAGAAAAAACTTTTACCAAAGCACCATTTTCTACCTGTACTTCATAGTTGGTGTATGCGGTATGAAGGCAAGCATATTTTTTCAAAAAACAACTAAAATCATTTAAAAATATTACCAAAACAGTGGCAAAAAAACATCAGAATCACATTGCGTATAGTTGGCGATCTTCAGCAACCTTTAGTCGCTTAGACATTGGTCCAGGGAAAATGGTGTCTTTGACCATGGTAAAAGGAGGTTCTGGAATTGCTATGGCAATGCAGGTGCCCAGTAGCACTCAGGTTATGAAAGTGTGTTGGGCTAAATATCATGGCCTTGTTTACCGCCCACAGCTGGTTATCTTTGGCAAAGTTGAATCTGAAATGCCTGTTTTATTAGATTGATTATGTTCTGATAATACATGGAAAGCCGTTGTTGCTTACTATGACTTTAGTTACAGTAGCATTTTAAGAACATTTCCATGCATATGAAGTGACCATGGGTTTGTTTTCTTTCATGTCGACAGCCTGCATTATCATAGACCTTTTGACATACAAATGTCATGTGGAAACAGCTCTGTTTGTTATCCCATATTGCTTTCTCTGGTGAGCATATGAGCATTGCCATTTGTCAACGATGTTTTAACCTCACTGTTATAAGCAAATCGTTCATGTTATTCAATTGGTCATGTTAATGTTTGATTAGTGTTATGACCTTTACAATAAACACTGGTACTGTCATCCTGTGTTATTCTGCCTGTTTGTTTTTGACAGTAATTACATTACAGTAATTCAGTAACATTGTCATGCAATTGAGATTTAAAAATAACAATGTACAGAGAAAAATACTATGTACAAGTGCATCAGGGTTAAATACAATTATGTTTTTTTTTGTTTTGAGTTAACTCTGAAAAGTATAAGTATATTACTCTGAAAAGTGTGATTAAACCACAGTGTTAAATATTTTTACACATTTTGGTGTTAATTTGAACTATTTTTAGTAGAATTTACTCTGAAAATTTGATCTGTCCATAGAGTAACTTTAACACTATTTTTGAGTGGGAACAAATGTTATCTGAAATGGAGTTAAATCTAACTCTGTAGGTGTTAAAGTAACACTTATTTTTACTGTGTAGGTGTACGATCCATGTGCAAGGCTTTATTTAAAGAACAGAGAGTGAACAACAATATCCAACAGTCTGATACACTCAATAACCGAGAGGGCTATATACCCCTCTATAGATGAGGTCCAGGTGCGAGGGAGTGGCTGCGCCCTGTGGGCAATGCAGGGCGGTGCTTACAGTAGGTGGGTGGGTGGATGGATGGATGGATGGATGGACAAATTGATTATCTATCAGATTATAAACAGACAAACTGATAGACAGACAAATGGATGGATGGGTAGACAGACGAGTGGCTCTTGTTTTTTTTACAATTCACATCAATCAGCTCTAGGCCTGTGTATTATTTAGGTATACATATTAGGCACATGCTCTAATTAGGCGAGATCTAATGCTAGCTAGCAAAGAACATTTTTACCTGTTAAACACTGTGTCATAGGCAAAGCACTCAGCACGACGCTCGCAGAGCTAAAAGTTACGTTGGATTTATTAAGATCAGCAGTGTGACAGAGCAGCAAAATACAAACAAACACAAAACGGTACGGAGCGAGAATCGTAGACCAGGAGACAGGCAGAAGTCGTAACCAGAATAGCAGAGAGCGAGGCGACCAAATCATGAGGGAAATCCGAAGGGAGAGTCGAGAGTACGGAAGGGAGATCAGAGCCAAGGGAGAGTAAGATACAGGCAACCACAACCAGAAGGAGAAATCGAGAGGGAGAATAGTCAGAAAACGGAACAAGTCAAAACCAGAATAAACAAACAAGACCACAAGGGAAACCGCTCAGAATTGCAACAATAGGTTGGCAAAACTTCGCAAAGTGTGTCTGTGTGTGTGAAGCTTATATGGGGTGATCGTAATGACAAACAGCTGTGCGTATTAGAATTCCGGGGAGGCTGATCGTGGGACAGGTGCATGATTGGCTGGAGGTGAACATGTGGGTGTGACATCATCCGGATGTGCATTCTGGGAAATGGAGTTTGGAAGTAAGTTCGTGTCAGGGACAGTCATATGCGTGACACACTGACATGCCTTCTTAACATATCAAAAGTAAACTTCTACATGGTGCACCTATTTTGGGGGCAACATTATAGAAATTGCGATACTTACAAAAGGAAGAGTGTTTAAATGAAAATTCAATTTAATTAAAGGCATGCTAGCTAATCTAAGCTAGTTTACTAGCCTAGCTAGCAACATGATCAGCTCTGTGCACATTTGTCTTATACTCTTGGGATGTTAAACCGAGCTCCTACTTAATATTGCATATTATTTAAAATCATATTGATGTAAAATAAACTGTTAATGTATTCAGAATTGCATTTTTTTGTTATTAAAACGAAATCAAGTTAAGAACTGGACTGCTTACACAATCACTGTGTGGAGGGAAGCGCGCGCTCTGGTTCCGTATCCAGAGGCTCGGGCGGAAGTACACACAGTCCGACAGCCCAGGGGCGCTCACTTTAATTTCAATGCATTAGCTTTCATAGAGGAAGCTGTATGAAATGTAGTGCCCTAACTGAGACCCTCCCTTAAACTTTGCTTCAAAACCTTGATATTGATGGTCGCAATCAAGCTCAAATTCCTCTTCTTCCTGCGCAGGCTCAGGAAGTTTGGACTGCCTCCTGATATCCTCACCAGCTTCTATAGGTGCACTATAGAGAGCATCCTAACGGGCTGCATCACTGTCTGGTACGGCAGCTGCACCACCTGCGACCGCAAGGCCCTAAAAGGAGTGGTGAGGACAGCAGAATACATCATAGGCAACAAACTACCAGCCTTACAGGACATCTACCAGTCCCGCTGCCTGAGGAAAATCCAGAAGATCAGGTTAGACAGCGGTCACCCAGCACACAGCCTGTTCACCATACTGCCATCAGGCAGGAGATTTCGCAGCATCCAGGCCAGAACAACCTGGCTACTAAACAGCTTCTACCCACAGGCTGTCAGGCTCCTGAACAAACTGTGAGGCTGAGTAACCCCATACCGTTCACTCGGCCCCTGCTATATTACAATATGTTACACTATTATATTATTTATTCTGATATCGCTGCTTTGGACAATATCACTAAGTCACTTTAAGTAGATACATCTTCTTAGATAACCTGCCTATGCAAAATTTTTCATAGATGTCCTCCTGTATATCCTATGTATATGTCTTGTGTATGTTTTGTATAGTCCTTTATATATTTCAGTTATAACTATATGTAGTCTATATTGTCTATTTATTGTATGTTTGCACTGTTTTACATATATAATGCTGCCCTGCTGTAGAGTTATATCTGAGACTCACCCCAAGCATTTCAATGCATGTTAGGTCCTGACATGATGTGCAAATGACAAA